>CM032231.1:148900000-149160000 GCA_019009955.1 Riptortus pedestris
TAAATATCGAGTTTGGTAACGATCAAACAAAAATTGCGACCGCTAGAGCGTTAACAGACAACATATATATATATATATATATATATATATATATATATATATATATATATATATATGAAAAAGTCCGTCACGCAGAGGCTGCGTAAACTATGTAGATTTCCCCACTAAGCGTGAAGTTTGGCAATAGACAAATCTACATACTTGGAACATTTAACACCACCGTGAATATAAAGTGAATAAATACAAACGGCAATGGGAAATATTTCAGTCAATTTTAATCACCTCTAAACGGAAAGCTCTGAATTGTAAACAAACATGTCTGATTGATTCTACATGTTTTGATATTATTATATGATAATAAGGGAGTAATTTGAATTTTTGAAATTCTCACCCCCCCCCCCTCTAATCCACTGTTCCTGGTCCGATTTCAGCCATTAACGTTATTGAACTGTGGGTTGAATATCGATTATTGTACAGATTACTAGAGCGGTAATAGACAAGTACATACATACATACATATAATTTTGGACGGACCTCATTTTCGTCATCTACTAAGTAGGATCGATAAACATTTCAGAAAGTATTTTGAGGGGCTCGTGTTGGCTTTGCGAGTTAGAGCGTTGGTCCTAATCTCCATGGCAGACCTAAAGTGGTGTGTTCGAATCCCGCCCTAGGACAGTAGAAATTTATTTAGTGACGGCCTCCTTAAATAAACTCCTTAGGCCCACCCTGGCTAGAAAAGGATGGTAACATGTAGATAACCCGTCCCGATTTGCCTAGTTGCATAAAGTGGACGTAAAATAAAAGAAAAAGTATTTTGAAAATCGCGTCATGAGTAGAACCTCAAAAGCTGATTTCCTTTAAGAGAAATCTCCTAAATGACCAAGAGTATAGTTCGGTGGGTTAATATTTTTTTATAAGATCTGATGAAGAGGTAAATCTAAGAATACTGTTAGTCAACCAAGAATGTTCAGCGTGTGTGTTTAGGAAGGGTTTCAGTTTTGTTCTGCTACATTTCGAATTCGGACAGTGTAGCGGCCGCCCACAATTGGGTTTAATGAACGTGCACAATGCTGCCATATTTACAATAGTAAAAACAATCCTTCTTAACTGTAAGTATGAATCAGTTCATTTTGTTAGTTAACAGGTCTGACAGACGATTTGCGAGCAGAGAAAAATATGTTTGTCTCGCCATTTAAAGGTCATTAGACGGGCATTATTGAGCAAAGCCTGTTATTAAGATTATGCACGCTATTGAGGGATTGGTTTCTAACCATAGTAGAAGTAACCAATAGAGTTACTTCTACCTTTCCTGGTGCCTATATCATCATGCAGAGTGCAAAGGGAAACCACTTCAATTTAATATATACAAAGGCTTAGTAATTGTTTTAATGAAAATTCCTCAATATGTGGATCGTATAGGATTATAAATAATATATATCTTAATATATATAAATCTCCTGTCACGATGTTTGTCCGCGATGGACTCCTAAACTACTTAACCGATTTTAAATTAAATTGGCACACCGTGAGCTGTCTGGCCCAACTTGAGAGATAGGATAGCTTAGATCTTTAATTATAGTCGCAATTTTATTTTATTGCAAATTATTTGTCTATAATTAATTGACAGTCACAATTATCTGTTAACTCCAAAAGATTCTAACAGATGTCGATACTTTTCGACTGGATTGAGTAAGTAATCAATAGATGGCACTGCTATGGTAAACCGACAAACGTGTCATATAAGCTACAATTCAATAGCATGATTACCACGTGTTATTGAGGCTAAAGTATAAATTAAATTTATTTTGTAGTAAACGAAATACCGTGAAATTCAATTATTTCTACTTTTTTAATTTTTGGTGTTAGCATAGCCAACCACGTGTTACTTAGACCGAAGTGTAAATCAAATTCAAATTATAGTGACGATAATACAGTGAAATTATTCCTGCTTTTTACTTATTTGTGCTTCATTATTCAAAATTCTATAATTATAAAATATATACATGTAAGTATTATCACATAATTATAATAATTAATTAATATATTTTTAAACGATTAAATTAATATTTTCAGTCAAATGCCACCGAAAAAATCTAACCTCAACAACGTAAACACCAGAGAGCTCATTAATACGTACATCATTCGTTCGTCTTGCTTTTGAATATGCACCGGTGGAATGGATAAAGTATGTCAATATTGTCAGACGTTGAAATTTCGAAATGAAGCAGCGGGTATGTGCTGCGCAGCAGGAAAAGTCGTGCTGCCACCTCTACCCGCTCCGCCAGAACCTTTATTATCCCTTCTTGCTGGGAATTCAGATGATTCAAAATTATTTTTGCGTAAGATACGCTAATTTAATTCTTGCTTCCAAGTGACGTCATTTGGGGCAACTAAAATTTGTGATCTTGCATCCGATGGACGTAATTTTGAAACTACATTCAAAATACAAGGCCAGGTATACCACAAAATTGGATCATTGATGCCAATGCCTGATGATAATCCGAAATTTCTTCAAATTTATTTTATGGGCAATTGTGAAGAGCGCGTAACGACTCGGTGCCAGTATAATTTCATTGAACAAGCAGAGGAAAGAGCAATTGTGATATTACTGGAAAATTTTTTAGAAGATCAGAATCAACTACTTCAATTAAGCATGGTGGACCCCGTGACTGATGTTCTCCTACCGTTCCTCTTAAATTGAATACTACAATGTAATATAACAATAACTTTAGCCACAGCAACGCGTGGCCGAGTCTGCTAGTATATATATATATATATATATATATATATATATATATATATATACATATATAATTAGTCCTCTTTTAGCTTTTGTCGTTCGTTGGTCAATAATCTGCAATCGTATATTAAGCGTTGATATGTTTGTGTAATCACAGGGGCAAGTATTGTTGTCTTTTATGTCAAATCGTTCGTAATAAGAACAATGTCCTCTTACTAATTTTGTCATGCAGGAGTCTGCCTGAATGTATATGCTGTTTAAATATATGTTAATGTTTGGAAAGAAATGTTTGAAACGAAATCCTTCATTAGGTACAGACCATCGTTGTTGCACTTTTCAATTAAATGGGTAACATACATTTTACTTGGTCTTTGGACATTTTAGTGTAACATTCCGGTACCAGGAATCATCATATGTCCAAGATGGCTGACAGTGTTGAATTGTGTGAAAAAAGTAGTTAATCTTCTAATACTCAAAACAATGGCATTATAAAGGTAACATAGATTTGAATTATTAAGGATAAAATATTATCATAGCTTTGAATTAATTTATCAAGGTGAGGTACCTGGTAGTTCATATCGGAAAGAATTGTTGAGCATATCAATATTTCTACCCAAATTACTTGCTTCATACATTGTTATACGAGAAACGTCGCTCTAAATAACAAAGTAAACTACTTTTGTTATGTGCACGATTGCCGAAAAACAAATAGAAAACGAAATATCACGAATTTTTATTTCAGGCCTCCCTTATAAACCCCCACTCCCTTTCGAATTGTGTGTGTGCGTGTGTGTGTATATATATATATATATATATATATATATATATAAATCTGTATATAACGTACATGGGAAATCTATTTAGTAAACGCAAATCCCACGTGAAGGACCTATTGTCCCTCAGGTGTATAATATTTTTCAAAAATAGCGCCATGAGTAGAACCTCAATTTCTGATTTCTCACGGCGGAAATCTGCCATAAGAGCTCCATTTTTTTCTTTTTTCAATTATGACTTTTACAAAATAAATATATAGTGTAAAACCAAATATTTAGATCTTTAAACTTAGTATTGGTTGTCAAAATGCTAGTTAAGTGCCAAAGTCCAACAAAAAAAAAAATCATACTCACGCGTCTAATATACTTATCAACAATACTGATAAGAGTTATATAATTAAATGGCAATTATATTAAAAATATCTAAATTTAGAAAATCTCTTGAGTCCATGATAAATTATTTTTCGTAATTGTCTTCATTTAATTTTTCTACTACTAACTGCTGCTACTTTCAGAAATTTCCAATAAAATTGGTTATGCACATGTTTTAGACATTAATGAACATGATCATACATTTTACGCAATAATATGTAGTTTGGTTTCAATAAATCAAAATTTGCAACAACTAGAGCGTTAACAAATTTATAAATAGATAAAGTACCCTGCTTCGCTCAGTAATGATAACGGTATTTTTTTATTTTTATTTTTTTTGGCAAGGCTTCAATGTGTACTACTACAATTCCCGTTTTCCATAAGAGTCAGGCCAGGGAATTATAGAATATAAGGTATAGTTTTTAGCGTATACCTTGTGTATACTCCGATGTAGGACAAAAGTAAATATAGCTAACCTTGCTCTTTATAACAAAAGAAATAACTTATTTTATGTATATTTATATTTTTTTTTATATTGATACTGCCCTACATGTTTCGTGTTCTATATACCACCTCTTCAGGGGCTCTCCCTTTTTAAAAAATCTTAACATTAATTCAAAAACATTAATTTAGCAAAACTCCATGATAATTCTTTACTAGATAGAATATTAATAAGTGCCTACTTACACTTATGCGTATACGTACAAAAATAATAAGAGAAAGGGAGAGGATGTGGTCGACCAGATAATAAATACCAAAAAAAAAAAAGTCCGTCACGCAGGGGCTGCGTAAACTAAGCAGATTTGCCACGTGAAGTTTTACAATAGAGAAATCTCCATACGAAAGCCGAACAGTTACGGCAAAGGGCTGAACTACTTTTTTGGCGGGAATCTCGAAACGTTCGTTATCGGCCCAAATTTAATAAAAATCCAAATATCTAGGTTAATATGCAAGATAGAGAATAAATGTATAGAACAATATTTATAGTAAATTTAATTTGCAATAAGATTGATTCTATACAATATTTCGATCCGACGTATAGTAACGGAAACATTTCAAATTTTAGAAAATCCTCCCCTCTAAACCCCCCCCCTCCCACTGGTCCGATTTCAGCCATTAACGAACTTGATCTTTCTTTTTACATGAAACGACTAAATATCGAGTTTGGTAACGATCAAACAAAAATTGCGACCGCTAGAGCGGTAACAGACAAATATATATATATATATATATATATATATATATATATATATATATATATACAGTTTTGAACGAACCTCATTTTCGTCATCTACTAGGTAGGATCGATGGACATTTGAAGAAAAACTTCGAAAATTCCGTCATGAGTACAACCTCAATAGCTGATTTCCCTCAAGGGAAATCTGCTAAAAGCTTCAACAAACCTAAATAAAAGACTACTTAGCGTTAATTAATCACAAACAAATTAGTAAAATAATAAACTTAACGCGTAACTTATTTATTACCAAATAGTAACAAAACTAGTAAATGAGAACTTGGATAAAATAAAGTCCGTCACGCAGGGGCTGCGTAACCTAAGCAGATTTCCCACGTGAAGTTTTACAATAGAGAAATCTGCCTAGTAATAACCTATTCTCACGAGGACGAATAGTTAGTGAAACGGCCACACTAGCGCTCGGCGGAAACTCCCGAAAATAGCCGTCCACACTCACAATACAAATGCAAATATCTCGGTTAATATTCAAGATACAGAATAAATGTATAGAACAATAGTTATAGTAAATTTAATTTGCAGTAAGATTGGTTCTATACAATTTTACAATCCGACGTATAGAACGGAGATATTTCGAATTTACGAAACTCTCCCCTCTAAACCCCCCCCCCTTTCACTGGTCCGATTTCAGCCATTAACGAACTTGATCTTCCCTTTTACACAAAACGATTAAATTCCGAGTTTGGTAACGATGAAACAAAAAATTGCGACCGCTAGAGCGTTAACAGACAAATATATATATATATATATATATAATTTTGAACGGACCTCATTTTCGTCATCTCCTGGATAGGATCGATGGACATTTGAAGAAATTTTTCGAAACTCGCGTCATGTGTACGACCTCAATAGCTGATTTCCCTTAAGGGAGATCTGCTAATAACTACAACCGTACTATTCATTCAACTATCACCCACATATATATAGATAGCTGAAACTAATGTGTAATGGTGTATATAATATAGCCTGGGAATATAGAAATAAAATACAAAAACATTTTTACTAGAACTAAAGTTAAAGTAATAGTATCAAAATCTAGATATAATATATACGAAATAAGCTGTAACACCTGCAATGAAACTTATATTGGTGAATCCTCGCAGCTTCTGAATAAAAGGCTAAAGCAACTCGTATTGACAACAATGAAAACAAAACTGCTTTGACCGATCATTCTAGCTCCAGGAAACACACCATCAATTTTGAAAAAGCTCCAATAATTGATGAATAAAGAAATAACACTAAACGAAAGATAAAAGAGAATATTCGCATAATAAAAAATAAAAAACTGCAAACAAACAGAAAATGAATACCTCAATCATATATTCTACGATATTTTATCTTAAAATGAAATAATCGATTTTAAATTTTGACAGGAAATAATCGAGTTCAAGGTTGATGTATAAATAATCGATTTGTAATCCAGTTGATTTTATCTACCTCGGGAACCTCAGTATCAACTACCTCCTCTGTGATTACAGTCCCAACGAGGGAAACGAGTACTTCAGAAATGTAACTAGCAATCAGTATTTAGATTTAGTAAATATATCCTGTAATTAGGCACTTATTAATACTATATCTATTACTGAATAATCACAGGTCTTTCTAAATTAATGTTAATATTTTTTGAAAAGGAAAAGCCTCTGATGAGGTGGTATATTGGCCACGAAACATGTAGGGCAGTACCAATAAAGTTTATGCGAAAAAATGTTTTTATTGGTGGTCCTTGCCAAGAAAATATGAAGGATATATGAAAATATTGGGTCCAAAATAAGAGGAGCCTATGTCATGTGCTTGTTTGTCGAAAACCCAAAAGGAAACGAAATATCGCGAAATTATTTCAGACTTAAGAAAAGTTAATATGGTCTTAACGACCTAAATTATTCTAAAATGTTTAATGTTCCAGAAACCTTTTAATTTTTTAGCAGATTTCCCTTAAGGGAAATCAGCTATTGAGGTTGTACTCATGACGGAATTTTCGACATTTTTCATCAAATGCCCATCGATCCTACCTAGTAGATGACGAAAATGAGGTCCGTTCAAAACTGTATATATGTATCTATATATATATATATATATATATATATATATATATATATACTAGCTTAGATACCCGGCTTCGCTCGGGAATTCATTTGAGGCTGAATGGTGATGGTATATTTTTGGCAAGGCTTTACATTGCACAATATTTTGACATTTACCCGTTCCAGTGTTTAGGGTTAATACCCGTTGTTGGCATTTGTTAATAATAAAATTATTTTTTTTATGTAAAACTTCACTGTCCTGCATATTGTCATATTTCCCGTCTCCTGTGCATTATGCATAGATTTGAATTATTAAGGAGAAAATATTGATATACATTTGAATTACTTTTTTCAGGTGAGGTACCTGGTAGTTCATATTGAAAAGAAGTGTTGAGCAAATTTCTCTAAATAACAAAATAAACAACTTTTGATATGTGCATATTTGCCGAAACCCCAATAGGAAATCATTATTATTAATTTCATGCCTCCCTTATAACCACCACTCCTGCCCGTCCTTAGAAATGTTAGAATGGCTTATTATAAGGAAGGCGTTAGTGCTATTACACATACTGAGTGTTTTATTTAGTTCGGTTGAGTTTTTTGTGCCAAATAAAATTGTTGTCTCCGCTATAATTTTTAGCGTATAACGTCTTAATATTTCGGTATACGATGATAGTGTATATAAAAAAAAAAAGTTTCTCTAAATAAACAAAATAAACAACTTTTGTTATGTGCATATTTGCCGAAATGCAATAGGAAGCGAAATATCACTATTATAAATTTCAGGCGTTCCTTATAACCCCACTCCTGCCCAATCCCTAGAAATGTTAGTATAGCTTATTATAATGAAGGCGTTAGTACTAATTCACATAACCCAGTTTGGTTTAATTCGGTTGAGTTTTTAGTGCCAAATAAAATTGTGGACTCCCACTTTAGTTTATAGCGTATAAACTCATTTATGCTTCCGTATACGGCAAAGTGCATATTACAAAGTTACTCTAAATAACAAAATAAACAACTTTTGTTATGTGCATATTTGCTGAAAAAGCAATAGGAAACGAAATATCGCTATTTTTAATTTCTGGTCTCCCTTATAACCCCCACTTTCCTCCGTCCCTAGAAATGTTAGTATGGCTTATTATAAGTAAATCGTTAGTATTAATTCACACAGCGAGTTTGTTTTAGTTCGGTTGAGTCTTTTATGCCAAATAAAATTGTGGACTCCCGCTATAGTGTTTAGCGTATAATTCATTTATACTTTCGTATACGGCAAAAGTGCATATAACAAAAGTTACTCTAAATTACAAAATAAACAACTTTTGTTAAAAGCATATTTGCTGAAAAAGCAATAGAAAATGAAATATCGCTATTTTTAATTTCAGGCCTCCCTTATAACCCCCACTCCTGTTCGTCTTAGAGAACATTAATATAGCTAAAGTCTAAGTTGGGTTAGTAGTAATATACATACCAAGATTCATAAATTCGGTTCAGCCGTTTATGCGTGAAAAGGTAACAAACAAACAAATAAATAAACAAACAAACAGACACCAAAGAAACAAAATGCAGTTATGGTGTCTATGACATGTGAAACGAAAAGTTATCGTGAAATTTCGCGAAAAAAATCAATGTACAGACAGAGGTTACAATTTTATATATATATATACTAGCTCAGATACCCGGCTTCGCCCGGGAATTCATTTGAGGCTGGATGGCGATTGTATGTTTTTGGCAAGGCTTTACTATGCATAATATTTTGACATTTACCCTTCCCAGTGTTTAGGGTTTATACCCGTCGTTGCTGTGGATTTGTTAATAATAAAATTAATTATTATTATTATTATTATGTTTTATGTAAGACTTCACTGTCCTCCATATTGTCATATTTCCCGTTTCCTGTGCATTATGCATAGATTTAAATTATTAAGGACAAAATATTATAATAATATATTATAATTAGAATTAATTATTCCAGGTGAGGTACCTGGTAGCTCATATTGAAAAGAATTGTTGAGAAAAGTTCTCTAAATAACAAAATAAACAACTTTTGATAAGTGCATATTTGCCGAAACCCCAATAGGAAACGAAATATCACTACTTTTAATTTCAGGTCTCCCTTATAACCCCACTCCTGCCCGTCCCTAGAAATGTTAGTATGACTTATTATAAGGAATGCGTTAGTGTTAATACACACACTGAGTTTTATTTATTTCGGTTGGGTCTTTTGTCCCAAATAAAATTGTTCACTTCCGCTACAGGTTTTAGCGTTTATCTCGTTTAAACTTCGTTATACAAAAAAATTGTATATAACAAAAGTTACTCTAAATAACAAAATAAACAACTTTTGTTATGTGCATATTTGCCGAAAAACCAATAGAAAACGAAATATCGCTATTTTTAATTTCAGGCTTCCCTTATAACCCCCACTCCTGTTTGCCTCAGAGAAAATTAATATAGCCTAAAGTCTAAGTTGGGTTAGTAGTAATATACATACCAAGTTTCATAAAATTCGGTTCAGCCGTTTATGCGTGAAAAGGTAACAAACAAACAAACAAACAAACAAACAAACAAACAAACAAACAAACAAACAAACATACACGAAAGAAACAAAATGCAGATATGGTGTCTATGACATGTGAAACAAAAAGTTATCGTGAAATTTCGCGAAAAAAATCAATGTACAGACAGAGGTTACAATTTTATATATATATATATATAGACTAGCTTAGATACCCGTCTTCGCTCGGGAATTCATTTTGAGGGCTTGAATGGTGATGGTATATTTTTGGCAAGGCTTTACATTGCCACTAATATTTTGACATTTACCCGCTTCAGTGTTTAGGGTTACAATACCCGTTGTTGGCATTTGTTAATAATAAAATTATTTTTTTTATGTAAACTTCACTGTCCTGCCAATATTGGTCATATTTCCCGTCTCCTGTGCATTATGCATAGATTTGAATTATTAAGGAGAAAATATTGATATACATTTGAATTGAATATTTTCAGGTGAGGTACCTGGTAGTTCATATTGAAAAGAAGTGTTGAGCAAATTTCTCTAAATAACAAATATAAACAACTTTTGATATGTGCATATATTTGCCGAAACCCCAATAGGAAATCTCTTATTATTAATTTCATAGCCTCACCTTATAAACCACCACTCCTGCCCGTCCTTTCGAAATGTTTAGAATGGCTTATTATAAGGAACCGGAGTTAGTGCTAATACACATAAATGGATGTGTTTTATTTAGTTCAGGTTGGAGTCTTTTGTGCCAAATTAAAAAATGTTGTCTCCCGCTATAATTTTTTAGCGTATAACGTCTTAATATTTCGGTATACGATGATAGGGTATATAAAAAAAAAAGTTTCTCTAAATAACAAAATAAACAACTTTTGTTATGTGCATATTTGCCGAAAATGCAATAGTAAGCGAAATATCACACTATTATAAATTTACAGGCGTTCCTTATAACCCCCACTCCTTCGCCCGTCCCCTAGAAATTGATAGTATAGCCTTATTATAATGAAGGCGTTCAGTACTAATTCACATAACAGGTTTGGTTTTAATTCGGTTGAGTTTTTAGTGCCAAATAAATTGTGGACCTCCCAACTTTAGTTTATAGCGTTATAACTCATTTATGCTTCCGTATACGGCAAAAGTGCCAATCTCTACAAAAGTTACTCTAAAATAACAAAATAAACAACTTTTGTTATGTGCATATTTGCTGAAAAAGCAATAGGAAACGAAATATCGCCTATTTTAATTTTCTGGTCTCCCTTTATAACCCCCACTCCTGCCCGTCCCTAGAAATGTTAGTATGGCTTATTATAAGTAAATCGTTAGTATTAATTCACACAGCGAGTTTTGTTTTAGTTCGGTTGAGTCTTTTATGCCAAATAAAATTGTGGACTCCCGCTATAGTGTTTAGCGTATAACTCATTTATACTTCCGTATACGGCAAAAGTGCATATAACAAAAGTTACTCTAAATTACAAAATAAACAACTTTTGTTATGAGCATATTTGCTGAAAAAGCAATAGAAAATGAAATATCGCTATTTTTAATTTCAGGCCTCCCTTATTACCCCCACTCCTGTTCGTCTTAGAGAACATTAATATAGCCTAACAGTCTAAGTTGGGCCTAGTAGTAATATACATACCAAGTTTCATAAAATTCGGTTCAGCCGTTTATGCGTGAAAAGGTAACAAACAAACAAACAAACAAACAAAC
The DNA here is from genome assembly GCA_019009955.1 of Riptortus pedestris. Taxonomy (NCBI): domain Eukaryota; kingdom Metazoa; phylum Arthropoda; class Insecta; order Hemiptera; family Alydidae; genus Riptortus; species Riptortus pedestris. Next base: position 148,911,393 of record CM032231.1, read on the forward strand.
AAACAAACAAATAAACGAACAAACAAACAAACAGACACCAAAGAAAACAAAATGCAGTTATGGTGTCTATGACATGTGAAACGAAAAGTTATCGTGAAATTTCGCGAAAAAAATCAATGTACAGACAGAGGTTACAATTTTATATATATATAGATATATATATTTGTCTGATACCGCTCTAGCGGTCGCAATTTTAGTTTAATCCTTTCCAAACTTCATATTTAAGCGTTTTATGTAAAAAGAAAGATCAAGTTCGTTAACGGCTGAAATCGGACGTGTGGGAGGGGGGGGGGTTTAGAGGGGAGGATTTTCGAAAATTCGAATTATCTCGTCGGATTGAAAAATTAAACAGAATCACTCTTATTGCAAATTAAATTTACTATACATATTGTTATATACACTTATCCTCTAGCTTGAATATTAACCGAGATATTGGCATTTTCAGTTTTCAACCAAGCCGCCAACCTTCTACTCATGTTACGTAAACAATACTACTGATACAAAATAAATTCACATTATTGGAAGTTTAAATACCAAAAATTGTATTCAAGAGACCTTTATTATACGAGAATACATGCAAAATATGCCCTGCTGAACTCCCCCCCCCATCTTAAAGGTTTTGGACTACTAAAATTTTATTGATTTGAGTATAAACAATTAATTCAGACTCATTATTAATTACAGATACTAGATAGTAGTAAATAGTTCTCAATAACAATAATGGATTTATATTTTGATATATTTTAGTAATTGTTTTTCTATTCCGGTGTGAGGCAGAGGTTAGGTTAGAAATGTAAAAAAATTGAAAAAACAAACGGGTCGGCCCCCGTTTGTTTCCATTACTAACCTAACGCTTCCTGTCGGGACAGGTTAGTGGAAATTGGGATTGAAAGACAATTTCTTATTTCCCCGGTATGTACTTCTATTCAACTTTGTTGTTGTGTTAGCAGTATGTATATTTATCTATTACTAAACATCACGTGGGAAATCTGATTAGTTTACGCAGCCCCTGCGTGACGGACTTTTCTTTCATAAGAACGATCTCCTGACATTAAGAAACACAACAAAAGAGGTATTAGTGATATTAGTTCGGACGTTCAAGAGTAATGCCGTGAACAAAGGAAATAGGGGTTCTATGGTAATTTGATGACATTTTTCCAAAATTCCTGGGGAATCGGCTGACAGCGCGAAATGTCGTTATGAAAATGACAGGACAAAAGTCATAATACTACAATGACTTATTTACGCTGATCGCATGAGCCATTGGATAATCTAAACTACCAATTAACTATCTTCCATATTCATCTTAATTCGTATAACCATATATATATTAAATAAATATATATATATAATATATTATAATATATAATATATATATATAAAACGCCAATAGTCCCATTTCATTGTAGGGAATGACCATTTCAAGTTCATCGACGGACGTCAACTATCTAATATGACGTGATAAGATATTGCAATTGACAAGAGGTATTATATTTTATGTAACCTCGTATTTAATAAGTGTTCATTTCGTGGCCCTTATTTAACAATTGTAAATAATTATAAAAAATAAATTAAGTAGTACTTCACATTAACCTTCAAATTAGAACAACTATATTACTTTGAAAATTCATATAAGCGCTATTAATTAAAATTATTATTAGAGGCGATTTCAATGACAATATGTTCTATTGAAAGAGAATAGGTTTTGATATAGAAAGTCTATTTCGTTTCATCTTTTCTATAACATTTCTGTTATTATTGTTATTTCTAGAATGATTTTAATTACAAGTATTCCCTTCCATTGTCCTTACCCATCAATATTGGAACTGCGTTAACCATTTAAAGTGGGAAATTGACAATTGAGTTTGTACTCTTGAAGTACACATTTATATTTATATAATAAAAGAAACTGTTAATAGCAATCAAATGTTACTTACAAACGGATGTGAACTGTGAAAAATAAACTCCCTTTCGTTAGGGTTACATCAAGGAGGAAATAAAAAAAGTTAAAAAAAGGGGTATATATATATATATATATATATATATCTTAATATATATAAATCTCCTGTCACGATGTTTGTCCGCGATGGACTCCTAAACTACTTAACCGATTTTAAATTAAATTGGCACACCGTGAGCAGTCTGGTCAAACTTAAGAGATAGGCTATATTAATTTTCTTTGAGACGGACAGGGAGTGGGGGTTATAAGGGAGGCCTGAAATTAAAAGTCGTGATATTTCGAGTTTTCTATTGGTTTTTTCGCAAATATGCACATAAACAATTAAGTTTTTTATTTTGTTCTTTTTTTGACTTATTTTTTATACTATTTCTTGAGACGAAACAGGAGTGGGGGATATAATGTAGGCCTTGAAATTAAAAAGACGTGATATTTCGTTTTCTATTGGGTTTTTTCCGCAAATATGCACATAACAATTAATTGGAAAAATTAATTCGAATAGTATGTTACTATTTTATTCCTTAATAATTTCAAATCTCTATGACATAATGCACAGGAAGTGGGGAAATATGACAATATGGAGATGACAGTGAAAGTCTTACATAAAAAAATTAATTTTATTATTAACAAATCCGACAGAAACGACGGGTAATTAACCCTATAACACATGGGACGTGGTAAATGTCCAAAAATATTGTGCAAAATAAATGCCTTGAGCCAAAAAAATGACCATCAACATTCAGCCTCAAATGAATTCCCGAGCGAAGCCCGGGTATCCTGAGCTAGTATATATTGATATTTGAATTATAAATGTATATATATATTATTATATATATATATACACAAAATAATATATATATATTAATATATACACTATATGATATTAATAATATAGCCACTCTCCACGACATTTATTTGTGAATTGCATTACATTTTTTAAATCATTATTATTATTTATTAATGACCAATTTGTTTAAATCATAAACTTCAATAAAAACGTTCTTCCACTAAGCATCTTATATCAACGGAGACATGTCATGTAATCTGAGAGAAATTAATTAAATATTATTATGTACATACAAGAAACGAGGTTATTGTTAAAACATCGTAGACTAGACTTCAAAAATATCCTAGACAATGGAATGAAGAAAAAAAAAATTCATGGGAAATTCTATCTAAAATAGTACAATGTAAATTACATTTATATATTTTTCGACCTTCGCACCCACGGCCATGAATGGAAATTTGATTAGCTGTAACTTGTGAAATTATTCTTTGATTAAGTTAATTCACTAAATAAATTCAATATTTTGTATCTCTTTATAATGTTTCATAATTGATTAAATTAATATTAACAATAGGAAGAAATAAATATCTTCATCCATGAATTGACTACAAATCAGTAAGAAGGAGAACCATCAGGTTTCTGTTTGATTCTCGTTTATCGACCTTTGAATTATTGCTTTGAGCATGGCTTCTTAATCTGACTATTCTACAGAAAATATCTTAAATTTTGTGTGTGTGTGCGTGGGTGTGTGTGCGCGTGCGTGCGTGTGTGTGTGTGTGTGTATCAATCTTTCTATATATTTGTCTGTTACCGCTCTAGCGGTCGCAATTTTTTTGTACTCGTTACCAAACTCGATATTTAGTTGTTTTATGTAAAAAGAAAGATCAAGTTCGTTAATGGCTGAAATTGGACCAGGGGGAAGGGGGGTTTAGAGGGGGAGGTTTAGGGGGGTTTACTATAAGTTCGATCGAAAAAGTGTATAGAATCAATCTTATTGAAATACACTATAAATGATGTTAGTTTTCAGCCTTCAGTAAACCCCCACTTCTACTAGTGTTACATAAATAATGCTCTGTTATATAATAAAAGATATTAATTGAAGCTTAAATACCAAATATTGTTTTCATTGAACTTTTACTTTGTGAGATATATGCACTTTGTGAGATATATGTTCTGTTGACCCCCCCCCCCCTTCTTAAAATTTGAGTGATTGAGATAAAACTTATTGTAATTCATTACAAATTACACTACTAGCTTTAGTAAATTATTTTCAATAAAATTAATATGTTATATTCAGACATATTCAATTGTTTGTCTTTCCTGTCTACCTATGCAGCACTACGAGGTTAGCTTGCCTGTCTGTTTACAATTCAGCCTTGTATTGTACATTTACTGAGCATTCGCGGCCGTGCTACCTGTATGTACATTTATCTATTGTAAACCTTCATGTGGGAAATCTACTTAGTTTACGGACTTTTAACTATATATGATTGTAAATATTGCTGTATATTATTTCCAAGTGCTTTAGGCTATTATAAATGTATTTTTACACCACTTACATATTTCGTCTGATTTTATGATATGGGCTTTACCTGTATCGGATATTTTAATGCATTCGCTATTACAGACTCTCAGTTGGCTTATGGTTCTTTACATTTCTATGCTGACGTTAAATTGAAGGTAATTCGCTGGTTCCGGATGTGAGAAGTTACAGAATAGTCTATAAAAGGTTGTGAATAAATAATTATTTATTAATGTCCGCTTTTTGCTACTGTGGGTAATTGGGACGAGGTATCTACAGGTTACCACCCTTTTCTAGCCAGGACGGGACTAAGGATTTTATATAATGAGTTGATCACTAAATAAATTCCTATTGCCCAGACATGGAATGTAACTCGCCGCTCTAGGTTTGTTATGTGAGATTAAAGCCAACGCATTATCTCACTTGGCTAACCTGAGCCCCCAAAAAAGAAAATGGAAATAAGAAAGCATGCATTCTTTGTAACCCTCATGATTCTGAGCACATTCATTATACATTTTGATGGCCTTACTGACTCATGAAGTGGGTGATAAATGAAATCATTGATTGTGGAGGAGAGGATACGCATGTTTTTCACTATGTACATCATTATTCCCCGGCTCCTACACACACACACACACACGCACGCACACACGCACACACACGCACGCACGCACGCACGCACACACATATATACTACCTAAGTGGCTGGGTTTACAGCTGCTAACATTATGGGAAAGATAAATGGATATTTTAAGTAAACGTTACATTATTAATTGAATTTTGGATTAAACATATTTTCTATTTGATACAGAGATTACCTTAGATAAAAGACGAGATTGCCCAGGTAAAGTCCGATCCGCGACGATTAACCAAAATTTGATAATTCTTGTAGCTAATAATGAATACTCAATGTATGAATCGATAATATTTAAGACATTGATTTCTATCTCCTATCCATATTTATATTATTAGATATGAAATATTATAATGTAATTAAAAAAATTGAGTTTAATTAAGTTATTCTAAGTATAACATCACCAATTTTACCAAATCCAATTTAAGTTAATGACGGGGGTACAAAGGTGTTTATTGACTTTTAACTCATCCAATTCAGTTCTAAATAAAATTTTAATTTGAACACATTTTCTATTTGATACTTTATAAAAAAATATTATGTATTATTAAGAATTTCAATTAGATTATATCTGCATTGGGTTTTTTATATATTATATTGGGTATTACCATTTTTTTTTTATTTCTTATCTAAAGTTTGGGCTTGTTTTCTACATGTCCCTTGCTTAGTATATCAAATGTATTTAATTTATGTACTAAAAATTATTAATACAAATATGATTCAAAAAAGAAAAAGAACATAAGAAAACTTGCATTACATGTAGCCCTTATTCTGACCTTATTCTAAATACATTTTATAGACATTATACACTCGTGGTGTGGATAATAATGTTATGTATTGTATATGGTATATAGTAGCTAAGTGGTATGTATATTTAAGTGTATATGGTTGGGATATGTAGCAGGCACATTTATAGAAAAGGTATGAAGGTTAAAAGAAAAATTGAATTTATTCAACTTATTCCAACTATAACTTCACCATTGACACCAAATCAAATGTTACATTAATGGCGGGAGTACAAAGGTCGAAAACGTGCATTTCTTGCTTCTCCTAATCAGTTCTTATTAAAATTCTCCTTTGAACACATTCTCTTTCTGATAGTTTAACATTTTTGCTTTCGAGGTGATTATTAAAATAGTGATATACAATTTTTTAATTGGAGAATTTTTATTATTTAAAATTTAAATTTGTCGATTTATTCATGGAGATTAGACTTACATTAATTATTTTCTATATATCTCTTCTTTGAAGTAGTTCTTCAAATGAGCTTATTTTCTCCATGTACCAAACAGCTTAGTACATCACATTTAATTTAAATAATACATATTATTAATAAAAATATAATTTCATTATTTTTTTAAAGGCATAAAAAATAAATAAACAAATAACTTGTACCCTAATAATTTTTTCTCAATCTGTACACATTTCGATGATGGTTGGTATTGACTGGTTATAGATGTCATTGGGTATATGTTCATTAGCTTATACATGGTATATAGCAGCTAGTATATGGTATATGATATATATATATATATATATATATATATATATATATATATATATACATATACACGCGTGTCGAGTACTGACCTGTGAGAGAGAGAGTAGACACGCCAACCTAGAGAGATGTAGAGAGACTGAGCGAATCGAGACAGGCGGGCCGGCATACAGGGGCTGGAGGGGAGGGGATGAGCGGGTCTTAGGGTAGCAGCAAGCCATAGAGCTAATAGCACCGAGGTACAAAGGTACCAAAGAGTTTATTCCATGTAGCTAAGAGGTACAGAGTACAACTATCTATAGAAGACAATCAATGCCATATGTGGAAAGCAACCGGCAAAGGTTTGATCCGGTCGCGCGAGACGTTTTGAAAAACCCAATTAAACAAATGATTACACTACTTACTCCAAATGAGGAGAGATTTGTGCGTTTGGCAGTACTTATAAATGCCAACAGTTCTTTTCATTGATGAAAGTTAAAAAATCAAAACCTCTTACAAGACTGACTGACGATAACTTGGAAAATTCTTTTCGTTTTTGTATCAGTGGAATTAATCCAAACATCGATGGATTAATATCCCAAATTCAAGCGCAAGTGTCTCATTGATTTCGGTGTCGCTATTTAACTTTCGTTGTTTATAATAATTCCAAATTTTAGGATTTAGTTATAATATTGTACCTATTTTTTATTTCATTTTGTTATTTTAATAAATTGCATTATAATTATATTGTCGTTATAATTTCATGTCTGATATCTAACGTTAAATTACTACTTTAAAATGGACTCCTTTTAAAAGCGGCCCGCGAACGTATTTGCACGCTAAAGTTTGGCCCGGAACATGTCAAAGGTTGCCCATGGCTGCTCAACACCTTCAAAGTACATAATCGATAAAGAGGACTGACTCGCTTACATGAGCATTGCGTAAACTAAGCAAATTTCCCTCTTGAAGTTAAACAATAGATAAATCTGCATAATAGTAACGCAACACCACTGCCAATGCTAAGTGAATAAATATAAACGAGAACAAGAAAACTCCCAACGGGAAGCGTCTGAAATTGTAAACAAACAGGTGAGTCAACTTTTCATCGGAAAGAAAATCAATTACTGAAATATAACATATTAGTTTTGTTGAAACTTATTTACTATATGTATTACTGTAATTTATAATGAATCAGAATAATTTTTATCTCACTCACTCAAATTTTAGTAAGTAGGTCTTTTGAAAACAATATTTAGTATTTAGCTTTAAGGTTGCTGAAAACTAAAAAATGCAAATATCGGCTAATAAATAAAATGATCGGTTCATATTCAGAATAGAGAATAAATATATATAATAATATTTATAGTAAATGTAACTTACAATACGATTGGTTCTTTATCATTTTTCCATCGTAAAGTAACGGAGATATTTCCAATTTTCGAAAATCCCCACCTCACCCTTGTTCGATTTCAGCTATTAACGAACTTGATCTTTGTTTTTACATAAAATGATTAAATATCGTTTTACGATACCGATCAAACAAACATTGCGACCACTAGAGCGGTAATAGACCTATATATATATCTATATATATATATATATATATATATATATATATATATATATATATATATACCTACTAAATAGTCCGTTGGGCTGCGTAAAATAAGCAGATTCCCAACGTCTTGATATCCTACTATTAATAACGCAGATAATTTTAATTTTCTAATACCCCCCTCAACCCCCCCCCATATTTCAGAACTGATTTCTACCAATATATATATATATACAAATATGATCTTTAGTGTTGACTGAAACAGTTAAATACCGAGTATCTGCACCAGGCTCGACATTACTATATACGAATAAACATTTTCGAGTTATGAACGTAAACTGTTAAATGGTGGCGTTATCTCAAAAAACGAATTCGCAAGTATCTCACACAGTAAAAGGTGAATGAAAACAATATTTGGTATTTAGGCTTCAAATAAATTTAGGATTCATAATGTAGCAGCTTATTGTTGATATAAAATGTGTAGGAGTGGGGGGGGGGTTACTAAAGTCTGAAAACTAAAATTGGTTAATATTAAAGATAGTCAAAAAACGTACATAAAACATTTATAATTATAAATTATTATAAATTTGCGTTAAGATTGATTCTATAACATTTTTCAACCCAATGCATAATAACGGAGATTTTAAGAATTTTCTAATACACTCCCCCGTCCTCCTCCCTGTCCAATTTCGGCCATTAACGAACTTGAACTATATTTTGCTATAAAACGCTTAAATGTCAAGTTTAGTAACGATGAAACAAATAAAGTCCGACACGCAGGGGCTGCGTAAACTAAGCAGATTTCCCACGTGAAGTTTTACAATAGAGAAATCTGCCTAATAACAACTGTAGTAGTAAGAAACCTCTAAACCTAAAACATTATTTAGGGCGTAGTAACCCAGTAGTTTCTAGCCCCAAAAAACAGTTAACCTAACCTCTAAACCTATTCACGAGGGACGAATAGTTATGGAAACGGCCACCAGAGCTCTCGGCGGAAAGTCCGAACATAGCCTACTGGCAACCACACGCAGAATACAAATGCAAATATCTCGGTTAATATTCAAGATACAGAAAAAATGTATAGAACAATATTTATAGTAAATTTAATTTGCAATAAGATTTATTTTATACAATTTTTCGATCCGACGCATAATAACAGAGATATTTTGAATTTTCAAACCCCCCCCCCCTCTAAACCCCCCTCCCACTGGTCCGATTTCAGCCATTAACGAACTTGATCTTCCTTTTTACATTAAACGATTAAATTCCGAGTTTGGTAACGATCAAACAAAAATTGCGACCGCTAGAGCGTTAACAGACAAATATATATATATATATATATATATATATATATATATATATATATATATATATATATATATATATATATAATTTTGAACGGACCTCATTTTTGTCATCTCCTGGGTAGGATCGATGGACATTTGAAGAAATTTTTCGAAACTCGCGTCATGAGTACGACCTCAATAGCTGATTTCCCTTAAGGGAAATCTGCTAAAAGGTGTGGGAGTTACTGAAGGCTGAAAAGTAAAATATCTCGCTTATACTTGAGTTAGGAATAAATGTATAGAATAGTTGTAGAGCATCAATAGCGTAACAAGAGTCCTGTAACATTTTTCGACTCCATATTAAGGGAGATATTTTGAATTTTCAAATTCCAAACCTTTAACTCTCCCCTATTCCTCTCACATTCATTAGCCATTAACTAATATGGTGTTTAGTGTGGAATGGCACATTTAAGTATGGAGAATGATGTTGAACAAATAAATATTTTCGATTCACGACTGCAAAATCTCAATTGATTGATTCGTCCCATCACACTACGAATTTGCACGAATCTCACGCAGTAAAAGTACAATAAAACAATAGTTGGTATTTAAGCTTGGATGAAATAACACCTATTCATGATATAACACCTTATTGATAATATGAGATGGGTAGCAGGGGGGGTTTAGGCTGAAAATTAGAAAATGTTATTACCTTGGTTAACAATAAAGACATTTAAAAAAAAAGTCCGTCACGCAGGGGCTGCGTAAACTAAGCAGATTTCCCTCGTGAAGTTTAGTAATAGATAAATATACATACTGCTAACACAACACCGTGAATAAATACAAACGGAAATAAGAAATGTTTCATCCAATTTCAATAGCCTACCGACAGGAAGCGTTAGGTTAGAAATGTAAACAAACGGGTCCCGCCTCACAACGGAAAGAAAAACAATTACTGAAATATATCAGAATATAACACATTAATTTTATTGAGAACTATTTACTATATCTAGTACTGTAATTAATAATGAGTCAGAATAATTGTTATCTCAATCAATAAAATTTTAGAAGTCCAAAACTTTAAGATGGAGGGGGGGGGGAGTCACCAGTGCATATTTGCATGTATCTCGTATAATAAAGGTCTCTTGAATACAATTTTTGGTATTTAAACGTCCAATAATGTGATTTATTATGTATCAGAGTATTGTTTACGTAACATGAGTAGAAGTGGCGGTTTGGTGAAAACTGAAAAATGCAAATATCTCGGTTAATATTCAAGATAGAGAATAAATGTATATAACAATATTTGTAGTAAATTTAATTTGTAATAAGATTGATTCTGTATAATATTTCGATCCGACGTATAGTAACGGAGATATTTCGAATTTTCGAAAATCCTCCCCTCTAAACCCCCCCTCCCACTGGTCCGATTTCAGCCATTAACGAACTTGATCTTTCTTTTTACATAAAACGCTTCAATATGAAGTTTGGTAAGGATTAAACAAAAATTGCGACCGCTAGAGCGGTAACAGACAAATATATAGATATATATATATATATATATATATATATATATATATATATAGATATATATATATATATAGATATAGATATAGATATACAGTTTTGAATTGACTTTTCGTCATCTACTAGGTAGGATCGATGGACATTTGAAGAAAAATGTCGAAAATTCCGTCATGAGTACAACCTCAATAGCTGATTTCCCTTAAGGGAAATCTGCTAAAATGAATACATCATTTATATGCATTAACTTTGAATTAAGGTTGTTTCCATACACGTTTTCGATCTGACGGTAGGTAACAGAGAAATTTCCCCCACTTGCCCCCCCACACTCTCTCTCGACTGATTTCAGATGTTATCGAACTTAATCTTTATTAGCAGATTTCCCTTAATGGAAATCAGCTATTGAGGTCGAACTCATATATATATATATATATATATATATATATATATATATATATATATATATATATATAGAGAGAGAGAGAGAGAGAGAGAGAGAGAGAGAGAGAAAGAGAAAGAGATCCTTTTAGAGAAGAAGAAATTTGAAAATTCAAAATATCTCCGTTACTATGCGTCGGATCGAAATAGTGTATAGAATAAATCTTAATGCAAATCAAATGTACTAAAAATATTGTTATATACATTTATTCTTTATCTTGAATAGTAACCGAGATATTTGCATTTTTCAGATTTCAGCCTTCAGTAAACCCCCATTTCTACTCGTGTTACATATACAGTACTCGGCTATATAATAAACCACATTATTTAAAGCTTAAATTCCAAATATTGTTATCCAGAGACCTTTATTATACGAGATAGATGGAAATATGTTCTTGTTCCCCCCCCCCCCGTCTTAAATTCCTGGACTACTAAAATTTCATTGATTCAGATAAAAATTATTCTGATTCATTATATATTACAACACTAGGTATAGTACATATTTTTCAATAAAATGAATATGTTATTTTCTGATATGCTTCAGTTATTGTTTTTCTTTCCGGCTAGCTGTTGGCAGATCTGTTTGTTTACATTTGTGAGGCTTCCTGCCGGCAGGGGAAACATTTCTTATTACCGTTGGTATTTATTCACTTAATATTCACGGTGGTGGTGTGTTAGCATTATGTAAGTTTATCTATTATTAATCTTCAAGAGGGAAATCTGCTTAGTTTACGCAGCCCCTGCTTACCTTACGAGTTTTGTAACGATCAAACAAAAATGGAGTCCGCCAGCCGCAAAATATTTAAAAATATTGGATTGGAACCTTTTTAAGTCTCTACCTTTTGTTGTTGGTACATCTGTCACTAGCGTCAGTAAGCTGAAGGTGATAATAGGTGGATGTTCGATTCCCGCCTAGGGAGGACATTAGTTCACGATGTCGTTAACAGAGCGCGCTAGTGTCGCAGTGCTGATGGATCAGCTGACATCCCCTCAGGATAACTACCGATTATGCCTCACTTAGATGCCGTCCTCAGGCAGGCTGTATATTGGAACAGATCTCCTTTATGCTGTCTACTAGTTAGTATGGCCGAAACATCTTGTAGACGGAAGTGATTGGTGTATATATGTATCTAGTTTGCAGCTCACGCACCGACCTTCTACCTGTAGAGGTTACCTTCCTCACCTAGGAAGCAGCCAAATCAGCACCGATCTAAGAGGATACCCACCTGTTGCATACCAACTCCAGAAATAAGATTACGGAACACGTTTATATCTGCCTAAAATGTTGGGATCAGCTCACTTCTCCATTAGTCCAAGAAAGACTTCTTTTTAAAGCTAATCAGAAATTGTACCAGATTTTCCTTAAAGGGGAAAAATCAGGTGAGATTGCGCACAAGAAGGTATACAACGTGTCACAACGAAATATGTTTATAAAGACACAAACCCAAGACCTCAGATTTGACTTTTTTTATTTGTTAATTTGACCATCCTTATAATCTATACAATGTAAAAAAAAATGATCTTTAAAAGTTTTAAGTTTATGAAGTTTTGAAATTTAGCAAAATAGGGTTACCGTGGTGAGTCCAAGGCTACCGTTTGGTGACCTGTTTGCTTGATCGTTACCAATTTCCAAATGTAAACTTTTTGTGTAAAAGGAAAGATGATCAAGGCGAATCATCGAAAATTCGAAATATCTCCGTTACTATACGTCGGTTCGAAAACTTGTATAGAACCAATCTCATTGAAACTAGAATGACCTATAAATAGTGTTCTCTACATATTTTCTGTATCATGATTATTGACCTAGATATTTCGATTTGATAGTTTTTGGCTTTCAGTAAACCCCCACTCCTACTCATGCCATATTAATAATAAGCTGTTATATCATGAACCACTTCATTACAAGGTTTAATAAGGAATTTTGTTTTCGTTGAACACTTTCTTTGTAAGATTTATACAAATACGTTTTGTTGACCCCCCCTTCTTTTTTTTTCTTGGGTTAATAAAATTTAAGTTATAGTCCCCCAGTGGATATTATTCTAGTCTAGTGTTTGATTATTTAATAAAAAATAAAATAAAATTTAAGTAATTGAGATTAAAATTATTCTGATTCATTGTAAATTACAACACAAGCTATACTTAGTAAATAGTTTTTAATAAAATTAATATGTTATATTCAGATATATTTCAGTAATTGTTTTAATTTCCAGTCTAGAATATTTCTATATGTTAAGCTCTCAGAGGATCGCTGGCCTGTTTGTTTACAATTCAGGCACTTTCCGTTGGGAGATTATTAAAATTAAGTGAAATATTTCTCATTATCGTTTGTATTTATTACTTAATATTCATGGGTGGTGTCTTTGTTATCAGTATATAGATTTATCTATTGTTAAACATCAAGAGGTAAACCTGCATAGCTTCCGCAGCCCCTGAGTGACGGACTTTTGTAACTTGGTATAGGTTATAAGGATGTTCAAAAAAACACATTTTACCAGATTTCCCTTAACGGAAATCTGCTATTGAGGTTGTACTCATGACGCGATTTTCGAAAACTTTCTTCAAATGTCCATCGATCCTACCCAGGAGATGAAGAAAATGAGGTCCGTTCAAAATTGTGTATATAAATATATATATATATATATATATATATATATATATATATATATATATAGAGAGAGAGAGAGCGAGAGGGAGAGAGGAGAGTGAGAGTGAGAGTGAGAGTGAGGGTGAGGGTGAGAGTGAGAGAGAGTGAGAGTGAGAGTGAGAGTGAGAGAGTGAGAGTGAGAGAGAGTGAGAGAGAGAGAGAGAGAGAGAGAGAGAGAGAGAGAGAGAGAGAGAGAGAGAGAGAGAGAGAGAGAGAGAGAGAGAGAGAGAGAGAGAGAGAGAGAGAGAGAGAGAGAGAGAGAGAGAGAGAGAGAGAGAGAGAGCCGGATCGAAATAGTGTATAGAATCAATCTTATTACAAATTAAATTTACTATAAATATTGGTATATACATTTATAATCTATCATTAATATTAACCGAGATATTTGCATTTTTATTAAATCTGGGCGCCTAACGGACGAGTGACTTTGCCGCCTAAAGCTAGTTCGGCCGTTTCCTTGACTGCTCGGCTTTCGTGAAATTTCTCTACTGTAAAACTTCACGTGGGGAATCTGCTTAGTTTACGCAGCCCCTGCATGACAGACTTTTTAAAAATAACCCAGCCAAATCTCAGAGGTTTTTGGATGATTTAAAATGTATGTAGTATTTAGAGGCTATACCTGGTAATTGATCTCGTGAATAGGTTAACCTGATTTTCACGGGGCCGAACAAGGGAATAAGAGGGTCACAAGGACATGGAGTGGTTTCCCATTGCCTTCTGCATCAGACCATCCAGCAATAAAGGCATTATGAGGAAAATTCCATTCACGCCAGTAAAGGCATGAGTAGAGAAAATACGATTCTAGGGCAGAGTTGTTAGATAGCCATCTCTCGGTAGCCTGCAGCCTGCATCAGCTGATAGACTATTAGCCAGTATCAGTATGCAGCCTACAACTTTACTCTACCCTCCAGTCTTGCCCCACTCACATCTTGTAAACGAGAATTTAGGGGGGGGGGGGAGATTTAAAATTTAAGAACCCTCAGTTAGCCCATTAGTGCCCACGAGCAGCTTTAGCTGCATCAGTTTTTGAAAATCCACCAGTAGTGTTGATGTTGTTATTTTTCTAAGTAATTTGGCTTAAAGTGAAGGGGGAACATTCCTTGAGACAAGAGGGGTGAGAGGTGGGGTACCTGTTACAATGAAAAGGAGCTGTGACTACATGTTTCACCCTTTTCCCATCTTAGGTCAGTCCTCACTCAATCCTCCTGCTGGAAAGAGGTAAGTTGTACTTGTAATCATTATTATTTTGAAATTTGGATTATATATATTTTGTCTATAATATTGGTAGTTAATATGTGTAAAATATGGAGAAGAAAAAAAAAAAAAACTAGAATTTTGCATGCGTCTAAAGCTGCTCGTGGGCACATAGTGTACTAATTATTTTCATATTTCTTTTTCAGACTAGAAAATTCTTTAGCAATTGCTGCTCAATAATATTTAATTATTGGTATACTATTGTTATCAGGTTATCATACTCTTCCAAAAAGACGTTTATTTTGGAGTACAGATGAAGATTGCAGTGTCCCATTTGTTAGTAATGCTATGAGACGTAATAGGTTTGACGATATTCTGAGATATCTCCATTGTGCTGATAATTCTAAAATAGTTCCAGGAACTGACAAGCTATTCAAAATTAGACCTTTATTTGAATATTGAACAAAAATTTTAAAACTATTCCACCAGGTCCATTTTGCTCGGTTGATGAATCAATCATTCCATATTATGGGCGGCATTGCAAACAATTTATAAGGGGCAAGCCCATACGTTTTGGTAATAAGCTATGGTGCCTTGCTGACTCAAATGGGTATTTGCACCATGCAGAACCATATGCGGGAGCTCATACTCATTTAGCCAATTCCGGACTAGGACAAGGAGGGGACGTCGTTTTAGGGTTAGTAGATAAATGTCAACTCTCACCTGGTACACAATTATTTTTTGATAATTTATTTACATCTGAAAAGTTGCTGAATGAACTTACCGAAAAAGAAATAGGTGCCACGGGGAGAATCGGGTTTCCACTAATTACTGCCTTACTGACAAAAAAGCTTTCAAAAAACAGCGTAGGGGGACTGTTCAAATTGCCACTAACAGGGATTTACTAATTATAAGATGGAATGATAATGCAGTTGTCACGGTAATGACAATACCATTCAAGGAGAAAATAAAACAGCAAGGTACTCATCCGAACAAAAAAAAAAAAATTAGTATTCCTATTCCTCTCGCATTATATGAATACAACCAGCATATGGAGGGAGTTGATCTAAATGATCAGTTTGTATCAACGTATCGGACTACAATAAGAACTAAGAAATGGTGGTGGCCATTTTTGGCTGGGCAGTTGATGTAAGCTGTGTGCAAGGCTGGCTATTGCAGCGAAGGCTAGGTCGCAATATTCCGTACTTAGATTTTCGACGAGAGGTCGTAATATATTTGTTGAAACATTTTGGGACTTCGAGAACTGGGCGAGGTTTTAAAAAATCGTATACAGCTCTTGACAGTATTCGAAAAGATAGGACAGATCATTTGATTATAAAAGGTATTTCCAAAAATAAACTATGTGTCCAATGCAAGAGAAGAACCATATACCTCTGCAGAAAATGCAGCGTTTCGCTTCACCCTGAGTGTTTTGCCCCTTATCATGAGTAGAAGAATGGGCAAAAAATGTATATATGCAATTTGTTTTATTTTACCTCCTTCGGTTATTTTTTATAAATTTTTTTATGTGATTTATAATTTATTTATCCATATTTGATTGTTTTATTATTAGGTAGAGTATTTGTTGTTATTATTAGATAGAGTATTTGTTTATATTATTAGATAGAGTATTTGTTTCAGGTTATTTATTTATATATTTTTTTATGTGATTTATTATTTTTTTATACATATTTCATTGATTTACTATTAGACAGAATATATATTATTTACTTATACATATTTGATTGTTTTATTATTAGATAAAGTATTGTTTTATTATTAGATAGAGTATTTGTGTCACCTTAGTTTTGTTCCAAAAACATCTGAAAATTATTACATTGTATTATTTATTTATTATATTCAGCACTTCCCTTACCATACATTTTTTAAATTATTTTTCCCATTGCCTATAAAGTAAAACAATAGTAAAAAATAAAAAAAAAATAAAATCTATCGATTGGGCACTAATGGGTTAGTCATCTGAGTATCATCGATGTACCTGTGAAGAAGTGATAATTATGATCACCATCGCTGATTTCCGTTAGGGGAAACCCGCTAAAATGAAATATGTACGGACTTTCCTTGTTGTGAATCATAGGGAACGGTAAATTGAGTTAGATTTGTTCTCTTTTCCTTTTCTTCAATATGTATCCAAGCCAACATTGCAAGGTGACTGAGGCTACCCAACAGACTGACATATTTGAATAGCATTTCAGTTTTCCTGTAGGCCTCCCCCCTGGCTATAGTGCATCAGGTTTGTCCGGTTCCAGGACAGCCCGTCCTATGGGTTTCCCGCGCCCCACCTAGAATACTGTATCTGTATACGAGTATTTCCCCACCATCCTCTTGTAGCGGCCCAAAAGAAAGTCCACTTCGCAGGGTCTGCGTTAAATGAGCGGAATTCCCAGTTCCTGCAATAGCATGTCATCACACATATATTATATTTTCTCGAAATTTTAACCTTCAAGTGTCCATCGATTCTACCTAAGAGATGACGAAAATGTGGTCTGATCAAAACTATATATATATATGCCTCTTAACACTCTAGCGGTCGCAATTATTGTTTAATCTTTACCGAAATCGATATTTAGTCGTTTTATGTAAAAAGAAAGATCAAGTTCGTTAACCTCTGAAATCGGACCAGGGGGAGGGAGTTAGAGGACAGGAATTATGAAAATTCGAAATATCTCCGTTAATATAAGTTCGCGATCGAACAATGTTAGGATTAAACTGTTACCTCCCCCAACCCTACCCCCCCCCAATATACCCCCTAAATTGTAACCTCGTCCGCTACATTGATTTTTTTTTTTCGCGAAATTTCACGATAACTTTAGTTTCACATGTCATAGACACCATAACTACATTTTGTTTCAGATATAGATCGATGTTATATATGTTTGTTTAGAGATGTTTGTTACCTTTCACCCTCCCCACCCCATAAAACGGCTGAATACCGCAATTTTAGCACTCCCCCCCCGCACTAACTTGGTATGTATATGTATACTACCCAACTTAGACTTTAGGCTATTTAATTATTTCTTGAGAGCGAACTGGATTGGGGGGGTTTTTTAGGGGAGGCCTCCTGAAGAGATTAAAATAGCAATATTTCGTATTCCTATTTATCATTTTCTGAAATTTACCTTGTAATAACAAAGTTGTTTAATTGGTTATTTAGAGTCAAACTTTTGTTATATACACTTTTGCCATATACGGAAGTATAAATGAGTTATACACTAAAAAATATAGAGTGGAAGTCCACAATTTTCTTTGGCACAACAAGACTCAACCGCAACCTAAAAACCAAACTCGAGTATATGTGAATTAGTACCAGCGCCTTACGTATAATAAGCCATTCTAACATTTCTAGGGGACGGGCAGTGAGTGTGGGTTATAAGCGAAGAGGCCTGGAACGATTATAAAATAGTGATATTTCGTTTCCTTTGGGGTTTTGGCAAAATATGTACAGACACAAAAGTTGTTTATTTTGTTATTTAGAGAACTTTTATCATATACACTTTTGTCGCATATACCTAATTATAAAGGCGTTATACGCCAAAAAGTGATAGCAGAGAAAAAAAAAAAAAGTCAACAATTTTATTTGCCACAAAGACTCACCGAACTAAACCAAAACTCGGTATGTGAATTAGCACTAACGTCTTCCATTTAAATAAGCCATACTTAACATTGTCCTAGGGAACGGCAGGAGTCTGCGGGGGTTATAAGCGAAGGCTTGAAATTAACAAAATAGTTGATATTTCGTTTCCTATTGGGGGTTTCGGCAAATAACACCATAATCAAAGTTGTTTATTTTATTATTTAGTAGAAGAAATTTGCCCGAACACGTTTTTGGAATACCAGGTACTCAACGGGAAAAATGAATTCAAATGTTTTTAATATTTTGTGCTTAATTATTCGAATCTTGATACATAATGCTCTGGAAACCGAATATCGATATTATAGGTCGTATTTAAGTAAAAAGAAAGAACAAGTTCGATAACCAAATCCAAGAAATCGGGTATTTTAAACTAAACAGTGGGAGGGAGATAAGAAGGAGAGGAAAATTTATTTTTTTTGTTGAAGAGTAAATAAGCCTTGCCGTAAAAAAAATACCATCTCCGTTCAGCCTCAAATTAATTCCCGAGCGAAGCCTCGGTATCGGAAACAATGTATAGGATATATCTGTTATATAGATATATATATTATTCATATAATATATATATATATATATATTGTCAGTATAATGAGTAATAACCCAGATATTTGGACTTTTTAGTTTTCTCTTTCAGTAAACCCCCACTCCTACTCATGTCATTTTAATAATAAGCTATTATATCATGAACCACTTCTTTACAATGTTAAAAAAGGAATATTGTTTTCATTGAACTTTTACTTTCTGAGATATATGCAAATACGTTCTGTTGATGCCCCCCTTCTTTTGTTCTTGGATTACTAAAATTTAAGTAATTAAGATTAAAATTATCTGATTCATTACAAATTGCAACACTATCTATAGTAAATAGTTTTCAATAAATTTAATATGTATGTTATATATTTCATTAATGAGATATATTTCACTAATGCTTTTTTTCCGGTCTAGAATTCAGGTTTGCTATTTCTATCTGTTAAGCTCTCAGAGGTTGGCTGGCCTGTTTGTTTACAAGTCAGATGCTTTTAGCAGATTTCCCTTAAGGGAAATCAGCTATTGAGGTTGTACTCATGACGTAATTTTTGAAATTTTTCTTGAAATGTCCATTGATCCTACCTAGTAGATGACGAAAATAAAGCCCGTTCACAACTTTATATATATATATATATATATAATATATATATATATATATATATTTGTCTGTTACCGCTCTAGCGGTCGCAATTTTTTTTTATCGGTACCTAACTCGATATTTAGTCGTTTTATGTAAAAAGAAAGATCAAGTCAATCGGACCAGTGGGAGGGGGGGTTTAGAGGGGAGGATTTTCCAAGTATCTCCGTTACTATACGTCGGATCGAAAAATTGTACTGAATCAATCTTGTTATATATCTTATTAAATTTACTATAAATATTGTTGTATACATTTATTCTCTATCTTGAAAACTAACCGAGATATTTGCATTTTTATTAAATATGGGAGGGTAACATTAAATCTGGACTTTCACGCCAAAAGCTAGTTCCGCCGTTTCCTCAACTGCTCGACTCTCGTGAAATTTCTCTATTGTAAAACTTCACGTGGGAAATCTGCTTAGTTTACGCAGCCCCTGCGTGACGGACTTTATTCGTTGAAGAGCATATAATTTGTAAATGAAAGATTTCTCATAACCGTTTGTATTTAATCACTTAATATTCGGGGTGGATATTTTAAAATTTTCTGTGGTCGATACTGGGACGCTGGTTTGAAAACACTGGAAATCTTAATAATTAAATAACCATTAATTTTGTAGCTGGTAGCTAAACAGTAGAATGAACACAATACTTTTCTCTCATTATCTCTGACATTCCGAATTAGTTCAGCTCACGATCTCCGTCTACCGTTGGCTATCTGTTCATTTTTATCAACACAAAAATGATAAATAGGTAATTACAAATGTTCTCCTCAATCTACTAAACGGCTACTCACATTCCTAAGGCAATCATACTCCTTCTTGTTTTGTAAAAAGAGTATAGTACATAATCAAAAAACATTCGTCACGCAGGGACTGCGTAAACTAAGCAGATTTCTCTCGTGAAGATTAATAATAACAAACCTACATACTGCTAACACAACACCACCGTGAATAAATACAAACGGTCATAAGAATCGGTCCCTTGTGCGGGAAGCGTCTCAATTGTAAACAAATAGGTAGCCCATTTTTGAGGTGCTGGATGGTGAAGGAATTATTATCTCAGGTAAGAAAAAACGCCTCGTTCCTTCACTATTCTTTATTCGTTGTGACAGAGCGCTTTCAGAGCATACGCTCCATCATCAGTGCCCTGCTGGCAAACAAATACCGTTGTACAATATGTCATTTAATTGAGAAATTTAGAAAATATATGTACATGTCGATGGTCCAGAGTTAAAAACATACAACTTTAAATTACAACCTAAAAATTAGTGTCCCAGTGAATATTTACAAAAATAAGAAAAACTATTTTCACAGATTAAAATTAAAAATTAAAAACTTGTCAGTAGAATTTCAATAAATAGTTAAAATAAATAAATTAATATTTACAGTTAAAAAGCTTAAAATGGAATAAATAGTAAAAAAGGAGTAGTCCAATTGAAATTAAAAAACCCAAAAATGAAAAAATGAAGGAACAACCACCGGAGGAGTACAGAAAGCAATACTTACAAAAAACGTAAAAGAAGAAAAATAGAAAAGCGAGACAATGACTAACCTCTTCACAATGATGTGACAGGAACCAATGATTCCCTGTGACTGAGGCCTCGGGACCGGAGAGCCATGAGAGAGGCTTCCGAGACATGCCTCAACCTGGTTCCTTCTCCCGTCTTATTAATATTCAAGCCTCCTTTTTTCATCCTATCTAGCTTTATGAATAGGTTTTCGGCTATGCTCAGGGTCTTGCCTTTTTTTGCTTCGTAGAGGAGCTCATACTTTATAGCAGAATTCTCATGACCCTCCTTCTTGGTGTGGGCATGGGTCTCTGGTAACATGCTCTTCCAGCCGGGTTCTGATCTTTCTCCCACTTTGACCGACGTACGATGCCTCACAGCTAGAACATGTTACCCTGTACACTCCCGACTTGTTCAGTGAGTCAACAGGATCCTTGACCCTCGGGAGCATTGCTTTCAAAGAGTGTCGACTTTTGAAAGCAGTCGTCATCCCGAGTGCTAAAATAATATAATAATCTAAATAATAATAAATTATTATTTATTAATGTCCATTTTTTGCAACTAAGGCTAATTGGGACGAGTTATCTACAGGTTACCACCCTTTTCTAGCCAGGGTGGGACTTAGGATTTTATTTTATGAATTTCGTCACTAAATAAATTTTCTTTTCCAGGCGGGAATCGAACTCGCCACTCGAGGAATACCATGTGAGATTAAAGGCAACGCTTTAACTCGCATGGCTAACCTGAGCACCGAGATAGAGAATAAATGTATGTAACATTATTTATAGTAAATTTAATTTTCAATAAGATGCAATCTATACACTTTTTCAACCTGATGTAGAGTAACGGAGATATTTCGAATTTTCAAAATTCCCTTCCTGTAAACCCCTCTCCCCTGGTCCGCTTCGCTAGGGGAACACTCCTGGGTGCTTGTTTTATAGGTCTCCCTTCACCGGTATTTATTTCATGTTTCACTACAGATGTTCTATCTGGGCTTTTATTGCTTAGGGCGAAGACGGAGGCATGTGTTCTTAGCAACTCTTTTGCTTTGTTTCTTTCAGGCGATGTCAGTCCTTTCATCCATTTTTCCACTTCTTCTGCAAGTAATTCGCGTGCCTTGGCTGTCATTTTCGGGCATCCTGAATTTTTGGCACAGTTAATTATTGTTTCTGCTGGCTCACATTGACCTATTTCAAAATTTTTGTTAATCGTCTTCTCTTTGTTGATTTTTAATTTTGCAATCCCACTTCTGACACCAGTTGATAATAAGAGTTTTTTTTTTTTTTTTTTGGATTGCAAAATTAAACACTCAGAAGTTTCACAGTTTTTCACTACACGATTTATTTCACAATGCACAATACCCTTGGTTAATTATTACTTCTCACAGAATTACACTGATAGTGTCACTGTTCTTCAGGTTACACAGTCCAATAATTCACTCACGGTCACTGAAATTCACCAAAAGACGGCACTGCACTGTCCTTGACTTCGCGGCAGTGCACTGTCTTAAACACGGCAATAAACTGTTACTTACAGTCACGGCACAACACTGTTCTTCTTATAAAAACATTTTACCGCACTGCACTAAGTCGCACTGTAGCACTGATGTGACCATCGAGACATCTGTCCATACACTGAACCTGAGGTACTGGCAGGGTCTCTTATAAATGCCTGTTGAAGGGGCTAGCCATGGAAAGGTCCAGAAGTTCCAGGAAGATAGGCACGGCGGGCCCTAATTAGATTCTGCCAGCTCCACTAGGTCGAGCTGTACAGGCTTAAATAGAGAAGCAGGATGAGACCGAGGCTCTTCCAAGAAGGACTGGAAGGGACTAGTGCCTTCCACCAATTAGCGACACTGTCTGTAAGAAGTTGGTTCGTGCTATGTGGAGTCTCTAAGTATTCAATGTTCGTGCAGTATGTGTTCTATGGTTAATGGTTCATGACAGGTTCTGCAGAGAGCTCTTTCTGTTCTCATCAGTTATGAGTAGGTTAAATGTGAGTGTCCTATCCTAAGTCTCGTTTGTACGACTTTGTCTCGTCAATTGTCACGTCTCCTGAATAGACACTCCCTTAGACAAGGCTTTATTTTAATGATGATTTTCTGATGTTCTATGCCAACATTTTTGCCATTCATTTAATGTTGTCTGTTGTATTTGTAAATGTAAGTCTGGTATGGTCAGTAAGTTAGTCAGAAGATTGTCTCTGGGTTGCATGTTGGGCGAGTTAGTCCACCTCGTTTGTATGTCCGATGTTTTCATGTCCTGGAGCCGACATCATTGTTACTTTTGTCTTTAATTTTGAAATTTGTTCTAGAATCTGAATAATTAAAGGGATGTGTGTTATAAATGTTTGAAGGAAGGTGAACCACTCAATGAATCAGAGTATATAGTAATGCCATGTGTTTTAGTCTGTATGTTTGGCAGTCCCAAGAGTATGGCATGCAATTCAACAGCTTATATAAAACTAGCTAAACTTATTTCATATGCATAATCTCCTTCAACAGCCGCTGCACCGGACGGAACCAAAACTGAAAAAGGTACTTTTCAGTTTTGGTTCCGTTCGTGCATATGGGTAGAGTCTGTGTCATTGGTGGTTGAAGTCGGTAACTTGAACTGTGTTTTGCACAAGTAATTGGCTAAACTTTCTTTTTTAAAAAAAAATTTTGATATTCTGAGGTCCATCATTAGGTTGTCTACGTTCCCTGATGGCATGGAGAGTTGTCTCTGTGGGTAAATGGGAGAGTTAATTATGTGTTCATTGTATTGTGAACATCTTAAAATTAAGGGTTTTCTATTTGTGTGTAAATCTGTAAGTGTGGGTTGTTCAAAAAGTATTTCCGCAGGGACTGTTGAATGATTTTGACCACGTGGGAAATTTCAAACATAACGCCTTACGCCTGTAACCCAGTGGAGGTTCTCTAGCTACGGCATAAATACTATTGAAGTCAATAAAATTAAATTTACTATAAATAATGTTATATACATTTATTCTCTACCTCGAATATGGGGCTCGGGTTAGCCATGCAATTTAAAGCGTTGCCTTTAATCTCACATGGAATTCCTGGAGTGGCGAGTTCGATTCCCGCCTGGGCAAGAAAATTTATTTAGTGACGAAATTCATTAAATAAAATCCTAAGTCCCACCCTGGCTGGAAAACCTGTAGGTAACCTGTAGATAACCATTCCCAATTAGCCTTAGTTGCAAAAAATGGACGTTAATAAATAATAATAATACCTCAAATATTAGCCGAGATATTTGATTTTTTCAATTTTCAGTAAACCCCCACTTCTACTCGTGTTACACAAACAATAGTCTGTTATATAATAAACCACATTATTCGGATCATTTTTGAGAGAAATTAGCTGAAATAAATTTGACTAATGGCTTTAGATATCTTGGTCGGAACTATTTTTTAATGAGGCAATATATATATATATATATATATATATATATATTTGCCTGTTAACACTCTAGCGGTCGCATTTTTTTTTGATATATTAAGTACAATATATCAAAGATCGATAGTTGGTAGGACAAGTTACATATTCAATCCAGAAAAGCCATGCCCCCTTTGAGAAGATAGCCAAGACACCGTTTCGCACTTCGTCCTTAAATGCAGATAGAAGAAACCACCTCCTGAAAAGTTTCAACATTCCACAGCAATCCATGGATAATTTGTTTGACCTTATGAATAAGAATAAAATAAACTACATATGTGTAAAGGTCTTTACGTCAGAGGGGAAAAAATACAAACAATATAATAATTAAAATAAAATTAATGTTTTATTTTTTTTTCTATAGTAATTATTGCATATAGTTTTATATATAATAAAAATATTCATTCATTAATATATATATATATTCTAGCTCAGATACCCGGCTTCGCCCGGGAATTGATTTGAGGCTGAATGGTGATGGTATTTTTTTGGCAAGGCTTTACTTTCCACAATACGTTGACATTTACCCATCCCAGTGTTAAGGTTTATACCCTTTAATTATATATGGGGTTGGCATTTGTAAATTATAAAATTATTTTTGTATGTAAGTCTTCACTGTCCTCCAAATTGTCATATTTCCCGTCTCCTGTGCATTGTGCATAGATTTCAGTTATTAAGGACAAAATATTTACGTAGATTTGAATTAATTTTTTCAGGTGAGGTACCTGGTAGTTCATATTGAATAGAAGAGCAAATTTCTCTAAATAACAAAATAAACAAATTTTGTTATGTGCATATTTGCCGAAACCCCAATAGGAAATCATTATTATTATTATTATTATTATTATTAATTTCACTCGTCCCTTATAACCCCCACTCCTGTCCCTAGAAATGTTAGTATGGCTTATTATAAGGATGGCGTTAGTGCTTATACACATACCGAGTGTTTTATTTAGTTCGGTTGAGTCTTTTGTGCCAAATAAAATTGTAGTCT
Source organism: Riptortus pedestris (assembly GCA_019009955.1). NCBI lineage: Eukaryota > Metazoa > Arthropoda > Insecta > Hemiptera > Alydidae > Riptortus > Riptortus pedestris. Next base: position 148,937,165 of record CM032231.1, read on the forward strand.
CCCGCTATAATTTTTAGCGTATAACGCCTTTATACTTCGGTATACGATGCTAGTGTATATAAAAAAAAGTTTCTCTAAATAACAAAATAAACAACCTTTGTTGGCCAAATATGATAACAGACATAAAGACAGTAATAAATATGATAAGTATGTGATAAGTCGGAACTATTTTTTAATGAGGCAAGAATTTAATTGTAATAAGATAGCATTAAGTAGGATAGTTAAAGAAATCAAGTGTGTTTGTATATGAGGTGCATTGTTGGATGTGTCACCTGATGCGGGCTGCGTGACACCTGGCATGCAACTAGTGAGAGGTGTTTAGCAATAATTAATGCATTTATTGTCAAGATAGAATTGTTCAGCCTGTGGATTGCATTAGTGCATCCCAGGTCAAGCTATGTCAACACGAAAATACTGGCTCAACCACTTCACTTCAAATTTACAATATAAGGTGCCCTCCGAATCTAATGGACTGTAAAAAACTGTCTCAATACAAAATGTCTAACGTTGAAGTAGATTTAAAGAGAAACAATGTAATTAAAATATGCATTTGTACAAGAATAATCTTTAACAACTCCATTTTGTAAAACAATGTGATTGAGTATATCAAGTTTCGACAGCTTATTGTACAAGAAAATATGTAAAAAAGCAGGCAGATTTCCCACGTAAAGTTTTACAATAGAGAAATTTCACAAGAGCCGAACAGTTACGAAAACGTCTAAACTAGCTTTTGGCGGGAAACTCATTTTTGTCCGTTATCAGACCAAATTTAATAAAAAAGCAAATATCTCAGTTAATATTCAAGATAAAGAATAAATGTATAGAACAATATTTATAGTATTTAATTTACAATAAGATTGGTTCTATACAATTTTTTGATCCGACGTATGGTAACGGATATTTCGAATTTTCAAAAAAAATACCCTAAACCTCCCTCTCACTGGTCCCATTGCAGCCATTAACGAACTTGATCTGTCTTTTTACATAAAACGAAAAAATATGAAGTTTGGTAACGATTAAACAATAATTGCAATCGCTAGAGCGGTAACAGACAAATATATATATATATAGTTTTGAACGGACCTCATTTTCGTCATCTCCTCGTTAGGATCGATGAACATTTGAAGAAATTTTTCGAAAATCGCATCATGAGTACGACCTCAATAGCTGATTACCCTTGAAGGAAATATGCTAAAATTAATATTTTATTACAGTTAGATACTTAAAAAAAAAAAAAAAAAAAAAAATCATTCTTAAATTTGAGGACATTAAAAAACACAAATTGATTATTAAAAAATTTAAAATATATACGTCCAATAAAGTCAATTTAAACGTCACAGTAAAAAAATTAATAAATGTAAATATATACGATGTGCAAATAGTATTTATCAGATTATGTTTATAAAGAATTTTAGAAATATCAAAAATCACAAATATCAATGTATTAGCAGATTTCCCTCAAGGGAAATCAGCTATTGAGGTCGTACTCATGACACGATTTTCGAAAAATTTCTTCAAATGTCCATCGATCCTACCCAGGAGATGACGAAAATGAGGTCCGTTCAAATATGTATATATATATATATATATATATATATATATATATATATATATATATATATATATATGTCTGTTAACACTATAGCGGTCGCAATTTTTCTTTAATCGTCACCAAACTCTGTATTTAATCGTTTCATGTCAAAAGGAAGATCAAGTTCGTTAACGGCTGAAATCGGACCAGTGGGAGGGGGGGTTTAGAGGGGGGATTTTCGAAAATTCGAAATATCTCTGTTATTATGGAACGGATCGAAAAATTGTATAGAACCAATCTTATTGCAAATTAAATTTACTATAAATATTGTATAGATTTATTCTCTATCTTGAATATTAACCGAGATATTTGCAGTTTTATGAAGTCTGTGGTCGGGTATAGTTCGGACTAGGTCGGCCATTTCCGCCAGTACTCGGCTCAGGTGGAAGCTTCTTCTAACCTTACCTGTCGTTTCTAGCCTTACCTTACCTTTGTTACTTTGTGTGATTTATGCAAATACGTTCTGTTCATCCGCCCCCCCCCTTCTTTAGTTCTTGTACTACTAAAATTTGAGTTATTAAAATAAAATTATTTTAACAATTCAGAAGCCGTTTCAGTTGGGAATTTATTAAAATTAACTGAAAGTTTTCTTATTACCGTTTGTATTTATTCATGGTGGGCTTGAGTTACCAGTATGCAGATTTCTCTATTGTAAAACTTCACATGGGAAATCTGCTTAGTTTACGCAGCCCCTGCGTGACGGACTTTTTTTTTTTATGCATATAGTATATTAACATTATCCCATTTGTTCTTGTATATTAGCAGACTCCCCTTAAGGAAAATCACCTATTGGGGTCGTACTCATGACGCGATTTTAGAAAAACTTCTTCAAATATCCACCGATCCTACCCAGGAGATGACGAAAATGAGGTCCGTTCAAAATTGATATATATATATATATATTTGTCTGTTAACGCTCTAGCGGTCGCAATTTTTGTTTAATCGTTACCAAGCTCGAAATTTTATCGTTTCATGTAAAAAGAAAGATCAACTTCGTCAACGGCTGAAATCGGACCAGGGGGAGGCGTGGTTTAGAGGGGGGATTTTCGACAATTTGATATGTCTCCGTTACTATAAGTCAGATCGAAAAATTGTATGGAACAAATATGGTTATATACATTTATTTTTTATCGCGATTATTAACCCAGAATTTTGCATTTTTCAGGCTTCTGCTCATGTTACATAAACAATACTTTCTTATATGATAAACCACATTATTCAAAGCCTAAATACCAAATATTGTAATCAAGAGACGTTTATTATATGAGATACTTGCAGATATGTTCTGGTGACCCCCCCTCCCCCGGTCTTGGACTGCTAAAATTTGATTGATTCAGATAACAATTATTCTGACTCATTATAAATTAACGTACTAGATATAGAAAATTGTTTTCAATAAAATTAATATGTTATCTTGAGATATATAAGCATAAATATATATACAGGCTGGCAGTCCTGTTCGTTTACATTTGAGACTCTTCCCGTCGGGTGCTGCTTGTATTTATTCAATATTCTCGGTGGTGTTGTGTTACCAGTATGTAGATTAATCTGACTTTATTTTGATTCAGAAACAATATTGTTAGCTGCATACATATTCATTGAAGGAAATGTTATCATTGTTTTTTAATATTTGTACAGGAAATAATTTATAATTCCAACCAGCAATTCCGCACAAATAAAGCTTTATAAAAACAGAGCTGTCGAATTGAGTTTCATAACGGCAGCCTTGAGGGTAGTTGGTTTAAAAAAGTGTTTAATATAAATAATTGTGAGGCTGTGTTGTCGCCAAATTATAGCAGTTCTCAGCCATTCCACGCATTGTGCCACCTTCTCAGAGGATGTTGCTAGTTACATCTGTTTACAAATTGGACTACATTCCTTAACAATTTACTTTCTTACATATATATATATATATATATATATATATATATATATATATATATATATATATATATATATATATATATATAGATAAGGAAAAGCAAAGCTGAAACTTGGGCAACCAAATGTATGCTGTTCGAGGCATTTAGGGAAAGTGGACTCCGGTATGTATCAGAAATATGGGGCCCTGATTATTCGGATGTGATTGAGAAAGCTCAACGAAACTTCTCTAAATGGCTTACTAAAAACACTCTTAATGCTTACATTAGAATAGATTTTAACTGCAAACACACCCAAATTAAAATTTTCAAGAGGGTTTTTAATTGGTGGAAGGTTCTACAAGAGAAGTAGGCAGATGACCCGTTACATGCGCCTAAAGGATTTATCTGCCAATTATTCAATGCCGTTTATCTGGGGGAATGAACTCGAAGGGTATCCTGGGTGCATAGGAGGAAACGTGGTGGAATTGGAAAGGGCGGAAAATATTAAAGAAAAAATAAAGACTTATTTAGAGGCTCTTGAGAACCATTTAATTTCTTTAGATATTGAAAGAGTTTCAAACAGCACATATAGCCAGCACTTTAGAACAATTACCTCTCTTGGCAGAGGCGAGGAGTACCTGTACCAAAATGTGCCATTTTTTAAGACCAAAGTTATATCTCAAATCCGTTTATTTGGTACAATATATCAAAGATTGATAGTTGGTAGGACAAGTTACATATTCAATCCAGAAAAGCCATGCCCCCTTTGAGAAGATGGCCAAGACACCGTTTCGCACTTCATCCTTACATGCCCCGTTTTAGCAGATAGAAGAAACCATCTCCTGAAAAGTTTCAACATTCCACAGCAATCTATGAATAATTTGTTTGACCTTATGGACAAGAATAAAATAAACTACATATGTGTAAATGTCTTTACGTCAGAGGGGGAAAAAAAACAAACAATATAATAATTAAAATAAAATTAATGTTTTATGGTTTTTTTTCTATAGTAATTATTGTATATAGTGTTACATATAATAAAAATATTCATTCATTCATTCATTCATTCATTCATATATATATATATATATATATCTGTTAACGCTCTACCGGTCGCACTTTTTGTTTAATCGTTACCAAACTCAATATTTAGTCTTTATATATACAACAATGATTAAGTTCGTTGTGGCTGAAGTCGGACCTGTGGGAGGGGGATTTCGAAATATGTCCGTTATTATAAGTCGGAACAATAAAGTGCATAGAAACAATATTATTGGAAATGTAATGTCCTATAAATGTTCTTATATACATATTTTCTCTACCATAAATATTTACCGAGATATTCGCATTTCTTAGTTTTCGGTCTTTTGTAAATTAAACTTTTCCATTTTGAGATAAATGCAAATACGCGGGACATCTATTATTTACATACGAATATAAGTTAGGTTCATAGCCATCTTACCGAATCATTAGCCACTAAACATGAGACAATGCTCTTATTGCAATTATGAATTGTTTCAGTTTTTCTGGGTTCTTGCCTTTTATAATGGGTATTGTGGGAAGTCGTTTATACAGATAATAAAAAGTAACGAACCTAATATTGCACCTTGGGGAACACCGTGTTGATAGTTCCGGCGAACAAAAACTTAGAAAGGCAAGGGGTCCAAAAACCTTCGACACCAACGTGTTAAAGCTTTTTTTACCATTATGATACGATGATTTTTTAAAAAAAAAAAAAAAAAAACGTGTTTTAAAGTGTTGAACTATTATGTAATTGATGGCATTAGATAGGTTTATTGATAAATACCACAGATATTTGAAGAGTATTGTTGTGAATGGGGTAGGTTGAGTGGGGCTTTACTTATCACTGGAGATGTCAGTGAATGGATTCCCGGGTAAATGATTCTAACCTCGCTGCAATCAGCTGATCGGCATACTCCTATAAGCAGATTTTCCATAAGGGAACACAGCTATAGAAGTCGTACTCAAGACGCGATTTTCGAAGTTTATCTTCAAATGTCCATCGATCCTACCTAGGATATATATATATATATATATATATATATATATATATATATATATATATATATATATATATATCTATGTATGTATGTGTCTGTTACCGCTCTAGCGGTCGCAATTATTGTTTAATCGTTATCAAACTCGATATTTAGTCGTTTTATGTAAAAATAAAAATCAAGTTCGTTAACAGCTGATTCTCTTTGAAGAAACCCCGCTGAACGTTCTGGTTGGCTCTTGTAAGGACTCCATCTCAATCTATAATTGGTATGAAGACACAGGTCATCAACATTCTCATAGATGTGTCCAGTTATTAGCAGATTTCCCTTAAGGTAAATCAGCTATTGAGGTCGTACTCATGACGCGAGTATCGACATTTCTTAAAATGTTCATCTATCCTACCTAGGATATATATATATATATGTCTGTTACCGCTCTAGCGGTCGCAATTATTGTTTAATCGTTACCAAACTCGATATTTAGTCGTTTTATGTAAAAATAAAAATCAATACGTCGGTTCGAAAAATTGTATAGAAACAATCTTATTGAAAATTAAATAGACTATAAATATGTTTCTATACGTATTTTCCGTTTAATGAGTTTCAGCCGTGATATTTGTATTTTTCAGTTTTATGCTTTCACTAAACTCCCTCTTCTACTAGTTTCATCTTATTAATAAGCTGTTATATCTTGAACCCCTTCATTACAAATACCAAATATTGTTTTCATTGAACTTTTACTTTGGTAGGTATATCCAAATACGTTCTGTTGACCCCCCCCCCTTTTTTGTTCTTGGATTACTAAAATTTTAGTAATAGATATAAAACTGATTCTGATTCATTTCAATTTGCCCCACTATCTTTTGTAAATTGTTTTCTATAAAATTAATATGTTATATTTAGATATACGTCTTTAATTGTTTGTCTTTCCGGTCTATCTATCTATTCAGCACTACGAGGTTGGCTGGCTTGTTTGTTTACAATTCAGCAGCTTTCCGCTGTATAGACTATTAACTTGTATTGAAAGATTTCTGATCACCATTTATATTTATTCACTTAGCATTCAAGGTAGTCTTTGTTAACTGTTTGTATATTTATTTATTGTAAACCTTCGTGTGAGAAATCTGCTTACCAGAGGCGGCTCACGCATAGGCACTGTGGAACTGCAGCACCCCCAATTTCCAATTGATATTATCTATAACATTTAATATAATGAGCCTTTTTTCTTTAATTCTTTCTTTATACTTGTATATCTATATATATATATATATATATCTATATATATATATATATATATATATATATATATAAAATTGTAACCTCTGTCTGTACATTGATTTTTTTCACGAAATTTCACGATAACTTTTCGTTTCACATGTCATAGACACCATAACTGCATTTTGTTTCTTTCGTGTCTGTTTGTTTGTTTGTTTGTTTGTTTGTTACCTTTTCACGCATAAACGGCTGAACCGAATTTTATGAAACTTGGGATGTATATTACTACTAACCCAACTTAGACTTTAGGCTATATTAATTTTCTCTGAGACGAACAGGAGTGGGGGTTATAAGGGAAGCCTGAAATTAAAAATAGCGATATTTCGTTTTCTATTGGTTTTTCGGCAAATATGCACATAACAAAAGTTGTTTATTTTGTTATTTAGAGTAACTTTTGTTATATACACTTTTGTCGTATACCGAAGTTTAAATGCGTTATACGCTAAAAATTATAGCGGGAGTCAACAATATTATTTGCCAAAAAAGACTCAACCGAACTAAATAAAACTCGGTATGTGTATTAGCAGTGAGGCTTTCATTATAATATGCCATGCCACCATTTCTATGGACGGGCAGGAGTAGGGGTTATAAGGGAAGCCTGAAATTAAAAATAGCGATATTTCGTTTCCTATTGGTTTTTCCGCAAATATAAATATCAAAAGTTGTTTATTTTGTAATTTAGAGTAACTTTTATTATATGCACTTTTGACGTATACGGAAGTATAAATGAGTTATACGCTAAAAACTATTGCGGGAGTCCACAATTTTATTTGGCACAAAAGACTCAACCGAACTAAATCAAATTCGCTATGTGAATTAATACCAACGATTTCCTTATAATAAGCCATACTAACATTTCTAGGGACGGGCAGGAGTGGGGGTTATAAGGGAGGCCTGAAATTAAAAATAGCGATATTTCGTTTCCTATTGCTTTTTCAGAAAATATGCGCATAACAAAGTTGTTTATTTTTTTATTTAGAGTAACGTTTGTTATATGAACTTTTGCAGTATACCTAAGTATAAATGAGTTATACGTTAAAACTTTAGCGGGCACTAATGGCTGAACCGAACTTAACAAAACTCGGTATGTCAATTAGCATTAATTCTTTCATGATTATAAGTTATATTAAAATTTTTAGGTTCGAACGGGAGGGGGGTTATAAGGGAGGCCTGGACTAAAAATTCACCATATTTACATGTATAAGAAACGGGAAATCTGAAAATATCGAAGACTGTGAAGCCATATCGAACAAATAATTTTATTATTAGCAAATCCACGGCAAAGACGGGTATCAATCCTAAACACTGGGACGGGTAAATGTCAAAATATTGTGCAATGTAAAGCCTGCTAAAAAATACCATCACCATTCAGCCTCAAATGAATTCCCGGGCGAAGCCGGGTATCTGAGCTAGTATATATATAAAATTGTAACCTCTGTCTGTACATTGATTTTTTTCACGAAATTTCACAATAACTTTTTGTTTCACATGTCATAGACACCATAACTGCATTTTGTTTCTTTGGTGTCTGTTTGTTTGTTTGTTTATTTGTTTGTTTGTTACCTTTTCACGCATAAACGGCTGAACCGAATTTTAATTTTGTTAAAGTAAGCAAAAAATGTCTGATTTTGTTCTTTTATCAAGTTTCTGAATAAATTTTCTTTATATACACGTTTGTTTCCTTTTACACAATTTTAAAACAAAGGCTAAAATTTTTCTGGAGCAGCACCCCCACTAATTTCAGCTACGAGCCGCCACTGCTGCTTAGTTTACGTATCCCCTGCGTGTTTTAGTTCAGTTCTGGTTTGGTATGCGACAGGTGGTGTCCTCTTAGATCGGTGCTGATTTGGCTGCTGCCTCGGTCAGGAAGGTAACCTCTACAGGTAGAAGGTCGGTGCGTGAGCTGCAAACTAGATACATATATACACCAATCACTTCCGTCTACAAGATGTTTCGGCCATACTAACTAGTAGACAGCATAAAGGGGATCTGTTCCAATATACAGCCTGCCTGAGGACGGCATCTAATTGAGGCATAATCGGTAGTTATCCTTAGAAGATGCCCGCTGATCTATCAGCACTGCGACACTAGCGCAGACATACCCGGAATTTACACCTCCCTCTAAAGCTTTCCAGCATTTCGTCAATTGTGCAATTGGCAGATACTTAATAATTATTTTTACATTTCTGAACAAAATCAGTGAATATTTCCCTCAGAGGAGCTAAATTGTCATATTGTTTCCGTTCAGCACGAGTACATATCTCTTGTTAGAGAGAGCACGCATTGTTTAAGAAGCAACAATTTCTCAGAAAATAAGTAAACCCTATTAACATTTTCAGCCTTCCGCCCCCGCAAAAGGGTTATCAATATTCTTCAATTTATTCTCAAAATGAAGGTGACGAGGAAGAGAGCGTAGCCTTCCCTGCAACCTGTATAATTCTTTCTAAAATCATATTGAGATTAAAAGCATATTGTCTCTTTTGTCATAAATACATTACCAATTATGTTTAATTGTTACAGACAATACATAATAATGTCAACATATCGGAGGAAACGAGACAATGTGTACAATCTGCTAAAACCCAAAACTCACGAGCGAAAACATGTAACCATTTCTTCAAAATATTAAACCACTCACCACTATAAACCCATACTTATTTAGAAAGAATTATCTCTAACCTAAATACGACTTTTGTCCTCAGAGAGTGTAATGGAAATTCAGTAGACCAATTTCCACGAGGATTATCAATATTCATCTGTTTAAATTATTTATTCATAAGATTAAACACTTCAAATTTTATATTAATCAATTACTCAGTGGAAATAAATAATAGCGGTACCCTAAAAATAATTTAATTTATACTCAAAAAGAAGGTGAGGGGAAGAGATCGAAGCCTTCCCTTCAAACTGAATAATTCTTAAAAAATAATATTGAGTTTAAAAGCATATTTTCTTTTATCATAATGGCATTACCGAGTTATGTTTAATTGTTATAGACAATACATAATAATTTCAAATATGTCAGAATATCGGAGGAAATAAGATAATATATAAAAGAATTAAAGAGTTTGATTCTCCCCAATTCGCGCTATCACACGTCCATATTCAGCGTGAATTAGTATAAATACAGCATTATAAAAATTAAATAATCCATATACGCTTAGAGTTTACATTTAAAAAAAAAAAACACCAATGTACAGGCAGAGGTTAAAATTTTACATATATATTACTAGTTAATTGGTGCTTGTTAGGTACAAGTAAGTGAAACATTACAAGCTGATTATCACCAATAAATATTCCAGGAGATTCATGTGTGCATTAGAAAGATAATTATTTTAATAATATTTACCCACTTGTGTTAATTAAATATGACGAAAAGTAGATAAGGATTGGGCCATTCAGGCCTCACATGGCAATACATTGATAACAAACCAATCCAAATCACTCACTGATAATACTTCTACTTCATTAATAATTATTTTGAAACATAATTATCACTTCTAATAGAGCAAAATAGTCCGGTACGCAGGGGCTGCGTCAACTGAGCAGATTCCTCACAAGCTGATGAGAGGTTACTAAAAGATGTTTAGAGTTAAAGAAAAAATCTTTAAATTCTCGGTTAATACTCAAAAGTCCGTCACGCAGGGGCTGCGTAAACTAAGCAGATTTCCCACGTGAAGTTTTACAATAGAGAAATCTGCCTAATAACAGCTGTAGTGGTATGTAACCTCTAAACCTATTCACGAGGGACGAATAGTTACAGAAACAGCTACCAGAGCTCTCGGCGGAAAGGCCGAACATAGCCGACCACACGCAGAATACAAATGCATATATCTCGGTTAATATTCAAGATAGAGAATAAATAAATAGAACAATATTTATAGTAAATTAAATTTGCAATAAGATTCATTCTATACAATTTTTCGATCCGACGCATAATAACGGAGATATTTCGACTTTTTGAAATTCCTCCGCTCTACACCCCCCCCTCCCCCTGGTCCGATTACAGCCCCTTCCTACCTTGTTCTTCCTTTAGCCTTACAACCATTACATTCCGAGTTTGGTACCGATCAAACAATAATTGCGACCGCTACAGCGGTAACTGACAAATATATATATACAGTTTTGAATGGACTTCATCTTAGTCATCTACTAGGTAGGATCGATGGACATTTGAAGAAAAATTTCGAAAATTCCGTCATGAGTACAACCTCAATAGCTGATATCCCTTAAGAGAAATCTGCTAAAACTCAATTCACCACATAGAAGCGGACATATACATGTATATATTTGTCTGTTAGCACTATAGCTGTCGAAATTTTTGTCTTATCGTTACCAAACTTGATAAATAATCGTTTCATGTAAAAAGAAAGATTAAGTTCGTTAACGGCTGAAATTGGACCAGGATGAGAGGGAGAGAATTTCGAAAATTCTGAATATCTCCGTTATTATGCGTCGGATCAAAACATTGTTCAGATACAATCTTACCGCAAATGTGTAGTAATGTTCTATAAATGTTGCTATGCACGGTTATTCACTACCTTGATTATTAAGCAAGATATTTGCTTTTTTTTTTTCTTTTTTTAGTTTTGGCTTTCAGTTGTCCCCACTTCTACTCATTTCTTATTGTTATTGTTATTTATTAACGTCCACTTTTTGCAACTAAGGCTAATTGGGACGGGTTATCTACAGGTTACCACCCTTTTCTAGCCAGGGTGGGACTTCGGATTTTATTTAATGAATTTCGTCACTAAATAAATTTCCTTGCCCAGGCGGGAATCGAACTCGCCACTCTAGGAATACCATGAGAGATTAAAGGCAACGCTTTAAATTGCATGGCTAACCTGAGCCCCATATTCGAGATAGAGAATAAATGTATATAACATTATAGTAAATTTAATTTTATTGACTTCAATAGTATTTATGCCGTAGCAGGAGAACCTCCACTGGGTTACAGGCTTAAGGTGTTATGTTTGAAATTTCCCACGTGGTCAAAATCATTGAACGGTCCCTGTGGAAATACTTTTTAACGCACACTTACATATTCACAAACAAATGGAGAACCTTAATTTTAAGATGTTACCACCCTTTTCTAGCCAGGGTGGGACTTAGGACTTTATTTAATGAATTTCGTCACTAAATAAATTCCCTTGCCCAGGCGGGAATCGAACTCGCCACCCTATGATTACCATGTGAGATTTCTTATTCACAATAGTCTATTATGTTATGAAGCACTTTATTTGAAGCCTAAATACCAAATATTGATATCATTGAAATATTGCGTTTTGAGATAAGTGAAAATACGTAACACAAGTGGGAAAACTGTTTGGTTAACACACCCCTTGCGTGACTGACTTTTATTTTCTCACAACAAATCTTTTATTCCCGTTTTCTCTGACTCAAATATTAACGGAGTTATTTGGAGCTTTAGCAGATTTCCCCTTAGGGAAATCAGCTATTGAGGTCGAACTCATGACGCGATTTTCGAAAACTTTCTTCAAATGTCCATCGATCCTACCCAGGAGATGACGAAAATGAGGTCCGTTCAAAATTATATATATATATATATATATATATATATATATATATATATATATATATATAGATATATATATATATATATATATATATATATATATATATATATATATATATATATATTTGTCTGTTAACGCTCTAGCGGTCGCAATTTTTGTTTGATCGTTACCAAACTTCATATTTAAGCGTTTTACGTAAAAAGAGAGATCAAGTTCGTTAATGGCTGAAATCGGACTAGTGGGAGGGGGGTTTAGAGGGGAGGATTTTTGAAAATTCAAAATATCTCAGTTATTATGCGTCGGATCGAAAAATTGTATAGAATCAATCTTATTGTAAATTAAATTTACTATAAATATTGTTTTATACATTAATTCTCTATCTTGAATATTAACCGAGATATTTGCATTTGTATTCTGCGTATGGTCACCAATAGGCTATGTTCGGAGTTTCCGACGAGAGCTCTGGCGGCCGTTTCCATAACTATCGTCCCTCGTGAATAGGTTTAGAGGTTAGGTTAACTGTTTTTTGGGCTAGAAACTACTGGGTTATTACGCCCTAAATAATGTTTTTTAGGTTTAGAGGTTTCTTACTACTACAGTTATTATTAGGCAGATTTCTCTATTGTAAAACTTTACGTGGGAAATCTGCTTAGTTTACGCAGCCCCTGCGTGACGGACTTTTTTTTTATGGTTTCAACATTTTGTACCCCCCTCCCCGCAATATTACTCGTCCAATTTTTACATTAAGTATTTAATCACCTCCCTCTCTAACCCCCCTCACTCTGGTCCGATTTTAGCCTCTAACGAACTTGATCTTCATTTTTATATAAAACGTTTAAATATCGAGTTATTATTAGACAAATATATGAATAATTTTGAATGGACCTCATTTTCATCTTCTCCTAGGTATGGTACATACGAGAAAGTCCGTCACGCAGGGGCTGCGTAAACTAAGCAGATTTCCCACGTGAAGTTTTACAATAGAGAAATCTGCCTAATAACAAATCTAGTACTAAGAAACTTCTAAACCTAAAACATTATTTACGGCGTAATAACCCAGTAGTTTCTAGCCCCAAAAAACAGTTAACTTAACCTCAAAACCTATTCATGAGGGACGAATAGTTATGGAAACGGCCGCCATAGCTCTCGGCAGAAAGTCCGAACATAGCCTACTAGTGACCACACGCAGAATACAAATGCAAATATCTCGGTTAATATTCAGAATAGAGAATAAATGTACATAACAATATTTATAGTAAATGTAATTTGCAATAAGATTGATTCTGTACAAATTTTCGATCCAACGTATAGTAACGGAGATATTTCGAATTTACACAAATCCTCCCCTCAAAACCACCCCCCCCTCTCCCTTGTACGATTTCAGCCGTTAACGACCTTGATCTTTCTTTTTACATAAAACGACTGAATATCGAGTTTGGTAACGATCAAACAAAAATTGCGACCGCTAGAGCGGTAACAGACAAATATATAGATATATATATATATATATATATATATATATACAGTTTCGAACGGACATCATTTTCGTCATCTCCTGGGTAGGATCGATGGACATTTGAAGAAAAATTTCGAAAATTACGTCATGAGTACAACCTCAATAGCTGATTTCCCTTAAGGGAAATCTGCTAAAAATGTTTCGAAAATTGTGACATGTGTACAACTTCAGTAGCTAGTCTGCCTAACGGGAAATCTCTAATAAAGTAGAAAAACGTCCGTCACGCAGGGGCTGCGTAAACTAAGCAGATTTCCCATGTCAAGTTTTACAATAGAGAAATCTGGATACTGGTAACACAATACCACCCTGATTAAATACAAACGGTAATGAGAAATTTTTCAGTTAATTAAAATAAATTCCCAACTGAAAGGGCGTCTGAATTTTAAGAATAATTTATATTTTAATAACTCAAATTTTAGTAGTCCAAGAACTAAAGAAGGGGGGGGGCGGATGAACAGAACGTATTTGCATAAATCTCACAAAGTAAGAAAGGTGGGGTAAGGATAGAAACGACAGGTAAGGTTAGAGGAAGCTTTCACCAGAGCCGATCAGTTACGGAAACGGCCGACCTAATCCGAACTATACCCGACCACAGACTTCATAAAAATGCAAATATCTCGGTTAATATTCAAGATAGAGAATAAACGTATATAACAATAATTATATTAAATTTAATTTGCAATAAGATTGGTCCAATGTTTCGATCCGATGCATAATAACGGAGATATTTCGAATTTTCGAAAATCCCCCCTCTAACCCCCCCCCTCTGGTCCGATTTCAGCCATTAACGAACTTGATCTGTCTTTTTACATAAAACAGTTAAATTTTCAGTTCCGTAACGATAAAAAAAAATTGCGACCGCTAGAGTGGTAACAGACAAATATATATGAGAGAGAGAGAATTTTGAACGGACCTCATTTTCGTCATCTCCTAGGTAGGATCGATGGCCATTTGAAGAAAAATTTCGAAAATCGCGTCATGAGTACGACCTCAATAGCTGATATCCCTTTAGGGAAATTAGTTAAAATTTAAAGTTTAAAAAAATACCTGACTTTAGTTGAAAATGTAATCTCTTCCTCCTCCCAAAATCCATTTCCCGCTCTGTAATAATTAGCTGGAGCTGCTTGGGGGGAAAATAAAATACGCCACTTAATAAATATAGCCTTTTATTTTCAACATTACAACAAAAATAAAAATGAAATATAAAACTACTCATTAAATAACAAAAAAAAACCATTAAATTACATTACAAAACAAAGAGATCACAAAGGAAATAGTAAAATTAAATTAATAATCTTCCAATATCCTTTTATACATTCAAAATTATTAATACAGTTGCTAAGCACAGAGCCAGGCCAATCTCATTCAAACTAAACATGATTTGAAATAATTTAGATCTCCTCAACCTTTTCTCTTGACCGTCTTCTTTAGTAAGCGCACTAATATGTAGTAAGAAGGAGAAAAGTACAAGCTTAGTTATTTGTAAATATATTCTTTCAGCTGCGACATGGCTTTGGAAACAGCAAAATGTCATTTGTGTTTGATCCACTCAGTGAGGTATAATATATAATCAATATATTATATACATATATCGCTGATTTATCAGCAAAATCAGCCTCAAAAGATACCAAAATTCCAGAATGTTACAACAAAATCATACTTCAAAACACAATTACTTACTGACTCAATTAACAAATGGCAACAGAAATAGTATAGGACTACGAAAGGACAATATCTAAAACTATTTATTCCAGACATTAAAGAGAATTTAGGACAATTATTAACATTAACAAACTATTACTTGATACAATTATTAACAGGACACAGAACAAATAAGTCTTATTTTAATTGTTTTGGCCTAACAGATCAACCAAACTGTTACTGCGACTTTACTACTGATCAGACATACAGACACTTGCTCTATGACTGCAGACTAGTAACGGACCAAAGAGAAGACTTTAAAACTGAATTCAAATGCCGACAAGATAATCGGCCTCTTGAAAAAAAACTTTTATTTTATAAAAATCATAAACAATTTAAAATTTTGCTGAAGAAATGTATTACTGTCTGAACTATTTGAAACTGAAATACAGTTAAATTAATTATTTATTCATCATTGAAACCTAAATTTGTTTTTGTTTATATTTTCTTCTTTTTGTTGTAAATAATTTTATTTTACAAATATTTTATTTTATTCATGGTTAAAAAAAATTCATGTATCAAGCACACGTTATGTACAAATGGATGTACAGGACTAATAAACTCCCTTCCTGTAAGCTTACTTCATATCTATCAGATATATATATATATATATATATATATATATATATATATATATATATATCATTTTTGTGATCTAGTAGGTAGGATCAATGGACATTTTATGTATCATGAGTCTAACCTCCATAGCCAGAAATCTGCTAAAACCCAAAACTCACGAGCGAAAACATGTAACCATTTCTTCAAAAGATCAAACCACTCACCACTATAAACCCATACTTATTTAGAAAGAATTATCTCTAACCTGAATACGACTTTTGTCCTCAGAGAGTGTAATGGAAATACAGTAGACCGATTTCCACGAGGATTATCAATATTCATGTGTTTAAATTATTTATTCATAAGATTAAACACTTCGAATTTTATATTAATCAATTACTCAGTGGAAATAAATAATAGCGGTACCCTAAAAATAATTTCATTTATACTCAAAAAGAAGGTGAGGGGAAGAGATCGAAGCCTTCCCTTCAAACTGAATAATTCTTAAACAATCATATTGAGTTTAAAAGCATATTTTCTTATATCATAATGACATTACCAAGTTATGTTTAATTGTTATAGACAATACATAATAATTTCAAATACGTCAAAATATTGGAGGAAATAAGATAATATATAAAAGAATTAAAGAGTTTGATTCTCCATAATGTCTGCTATCATACGTCCATATTCAGCGTGAATTTGCATTAATACTGCATTATAAAAAATAAATAATCGAAATGCTCTTAGAGTTTACATTTAAAAAAAAAAAAATTAATGTACAGACAGAGGTTACAATTATACTTATATATATATATATATATATATATATATATATATATACATACGTATATTAATAGTTAATTGGTGCTTGTTAGGTCCATGTAGGAGTAATGGAAATACAGTAGGACCAATTTCCACGAGGGTTCAGATCCAAATTTTGGATTACAATCTCAAGGACTTTCGTCCAGGATATACAACAATCATTCTGGAAAATTTAATGATAGCAATACAGTACTTTAATGTAGGTTTTTTTTCTTTTTTTTGTAAATACTGGTTAACATTAATTTCCTGGTTTCGGAACATTAACTGCTACAAAATTCTTTTGAATGACTATGAGGCAAGCTGAAGGTAAAAATGTCTGTCATGCAGGGGGGTGCATTAACTAAGCAAATAATATTTGGGGTTCAGTGAACGCTAAATACTAAAAATCCAAACATCTTGTTTAACATATGCGACGCATAAAAAGTAAATAGAATAATTACAGGAAATTAAATTTCAACAAAATTGGATGTATAACCATTTTTGATCTGTCCCGTAGGAACGCCCTTCTTATCCTGGCCCAATTTCAGCTGTCAATGAACTTGATCTTTAGTTTTACATAAAAATTTAAATATGAGTTTGGGAGCGATCAAACTTGATGACTGCTAGAGCGTTAACAGACAAATAAATACAAATGTGTGTGTGCGTGTGTAACAAATAATTCCAATGGTTAAAGACCATGACAGAAATTGATCAAAAAATACACCATGGTTTAGTGAGCAAAAGCTAACAACACCTGTAAATTGCAGGCCAATCAGATTATCGGAGATTAAATATCAGATATAAATCAAGGCTACGAACTAAACTATTACTGATGTTTTCACTCCGAATATATCAATTTATTCAATAAGATTCCAACAGACTGTTTTTACTTCCTATTTAATTGAAAAAATTAGGGACTCGAGTTGCCCGTGAGCTAAAATGTTGGTATTAGTACATTGAGTAAATCTGCTACGATACCAGGAATTTATTTAGGGATGGACTCACGAAATAAATATCTTAGCCCCACCCTGTGTAGAAAATGAAAATGGTGTTAACCTCAGCTGTCCAGTTTAGCCATATTAGTATAAAGAAGGCTTTAATAAATAATACTAGTATCTATTCAGCTTAATTATTTTAATTCAAAATTGCATTCTGTGTCTGTTCCCAACATTCTTTAAATACAAATTTTCATGGTAATAAAATAAAATAAAAACTTTCTTAACATTGTTTGTTTGATTAAATAACTTACATCTTAAATATATTGTCCAAAATCAGTGATATTATCCATTCTAAAAGGCCTATTTTATAATTCAGCTACTGGCTTTGATGCCTTTAGTATTTAGAAAAATATGGATGAAAATTAAAAAATCCTTTATATGTTTCCTTTTATATCTCTCATTTAGTTAGAATAAGATAAAGATCCCTAATTTAATAAATGGAGTTTTTTTCAGAACTACTATTTTTATTATTTAAGAAATAAATAAATAATATGAAATACAAAAGTTAAAGCCATGGCACTTATTATGAAAAGCAAAAATTAATTTGTTCTACTTCCTCAAAAATCAGTCTTTGAATGTCTCTTGACTGTAAAAAAAAAAAAAAAAATCATAGGAACATAGGTGTTGATAAAAAAAAATGTAACTTGATAATTTTTGATGTTTCCATTTCAACAATTTCCTGGGTCGAACTCATTAGTTCAAGGCACTTTCACAACCAAAACTCTACTAACGGCTAAACCTACTTAATTTAAAAATGTTGGGTACTTGAATAAGTTTGTAGTGCTTTCTCACAGATGTCGCTACTAGTAGGGTTTTCCAATTGATAGTGTAATCCTACTGGCATTGGGCTTTGTTTTTTGTGTGTAAATCATTCGGTTAAAAGTAAATAGCTAATCGTTTCACTTTATCAAAATATGTCTAACTTCGAAACGGAAAAAAGTTTTTTTTTTTTTTAGGGAGTTCCTCTTGATTACTTTAACATGAAGTACAGGGCTGCTGAAAGCCATTGAATTTTGGTTGGGTGTTTATGGAGAGGATCCTCTAGCTGAGCTAATGTGACGGAATTGGCTTGCTCGGTTTAAAAGATCTGATTTTGAGAAGAATAATTAGAATCATTGCTCGATGAATGCTTCAAGATTTGGCTGAATCACTGGGAGTTGACTTTTCAACAGTCAACAAATGCATGAAAGCCACAGGAATGGTCCAAAAGCATAGTAAAAACCTCAATTTTCAATAAGAAAATCGCTACAAATTAATTCAAACACCCAATACAATCACAAACAATATATATTAACCTGATATAATCATTGTTGCACCTGCATAAATATTCATACAGTTGTCTATAATTGTTCATAGCATACGATTCTTGTTCAGTCGAAAGTATTAAAATTATAAAACACTAATTGGAATAAACATAAATAAATATAATTACTTTACTAATTTATTGTTCTAGCTTAAACTAAATAAAATCTTATCATACAAAATAAAATAGCATAGCAAACATCGAATCATTTCAACAAACAAAACAGTTCGATTTACGAGGTATGACAATTATAAAGCCGGGCTTAATGTTGCGTGAAATTATCTTTGGGATTTTGTAAGTTAATGTTATTATTTGTAGAAAAGGAATAGCCCCTGAAGAGGTAGTATCCAGGCCCTGGAGCATGTAGACCAGGGGTTCCTAAAGTAGTCAATTTCAACCCCTTAGGTTCGACATAAATGATAAAAATTAACCCCTATTAATTAACAAAACTTCTTATTTGTAACTTTCAAAATACTGTACAAATTGTGTTATATGGGACAACTTTTTGTATGAATGACTAATATTTTGGTATCATGAATGTACTTTTAAAAAACTCCATAAGTCGATAAGCGAGCACAAATTTGTACAATATGAAAAACTCAGCAAGTCTATGAGCATTTTATGACTATTTATTTTGTTAAATTGATAAGTAGATTGTATCAATAGAAAAAAGTCTATCAATATATATATATATATATATATATATATATATATATATATATATATATATATATATATAAATAAATATAGTTTTGAACGGACCTCATTTTCCTCATCTACTAGATAGGATCGATGGACATTTGAAGTAAAATTTCGAAAATTGTGCCATGAGTACGACCTCAATAACTGATTTCCCTCTGGAAATCTGCTAAAAAACTAGATATAGGGTGTTTAAAGTAATTTGGGTGCAGAGGTATGAGTTCATTTTGGAAAAGATGTCTCTCACCCAAAATAATCTGGGCATCACTGATGTTGGGCATTTTTTAATAGTCTGTATGGAATAAAGGAGTTTTTGTCAGCGACCCTTTCCATTAAAGTATAAAGAAAATTTTGAATGGCACAAATGCAATTTCCGAATGTTAGGGGAAGTTTTTGAATGTTCTGGTCAACCAGTGAACTGTTGAAAACATTGAGTTATGAGAAAGGTTATGAGGTGAGGAAAAAAGGGTAGACCTGTGAAGGGGAACATATGGATATTGGAGCAAGATAATGCCCATAACGCATTATGCAATTTCTGTGTAAACAGTTCTTAATGGTGTAACATGTTGAAGTCAATTTGGTGGTTTCCAATTATTTTTGAATATTCTCTTCATTTCAAAATATCAATGATAATGGCTCATCTATTTTCTTCATTAAAGATAAGTATGTCCAGCTTGTGATGTCGGACAGAATGGTCAATTACCATCACTTTATCCAAATAAATTTTAATATTATTCTTTTCAACAAATGGAGATCAGCCAGAGTTGCTGCCATTGTTATTTCAAGAAACAGAGTTGTGCCTAAAAATATGGTCAACAGTACTAATTTTTTTTAATTTATGTGAAGGGATAATTAAACCATTGCCAAAATCTATATATTACTAGATACTGAAGAAAGTTCCTGAATACCCAATAAAGTAACCCTTTCTACCGGTTGGAAAAATATACCCCCTGGTATAAAGGTTTTCAGAAAATTGAGAATAACCCCTCTCCCTTAACCAGTTATGGGCAACCTTTGACATGTTCCGGGCAAAATTGTGTGCAAATACATTTCCAGGCCGCTTTTAAAAGTAGTGCATTTTAAATTAGTGTTCATAATTTTAAACAAAAGATATCAGACATGAAATTATACGACAATGTAATTATAATACAATTTATAAAATAACAAAATGATATGAAAAAAATAGGTACAACAATATAATTAAATTATAAAATTTGGAATTATTACAAACGAGAGTTAAATAGCGACACCAAAATCAATGAGACAGTTGAGCTTGAATTTGGGAAACTAATCCATCGATGTTTGGATTAATTCCACTGATACAAAGACGAAAAGAATTTTCCAAATTATCGTCAGTCAGCCTTGTACGATGTTTTGATTTATTAACTTTCATCAATGAAAAGAACTGTTCGCATTCATAAGTACTGCCATGTGCACAAATTTCTCCTCATCTTCCTCATTTGGAGTAAGTAGTGAAATATTTTTGTTTAATTGGGTTTTTCAAAATGTCAGATGAAACCTGACTGCGGGTCTAGTGGTTGCCCACATATGCCCTTAAAAATAATAATGATAAAGAGTAGCCCGGTTTATTAATTGTCACACCAAATATTTTTACTATTGTCCAGAGGGTCAGTCACCATGCTGGGTTATTATAAACCATGCTTTTTTTAATCTGAGGAACAAAGAAAATCAAGATACCACAAAAAATTACATAGATATTAAGTTCTAAATACAATTTATACTCTACGCAGTCCAAGTTGCAAGTCGGAAAGTATAGAGAGAAAGCATGCAGGAGAAGGAGAGAGAGAGAAAGAGTAGGCCGCTACAGATAGAAAGAGACAGCTACGCTAGACGAGGGAAGGGCTGTGTGGCCTCTTGTTACAGCCTACGTACGTAATGAGGCGCTTAACGGCAGGCATGCAGGTCTCTCTATCTGAAAAATAAAATTCATATAAACAATAACAATTTCGGTATAAAGGAAAACAAATTAAAAAAAAGAAAGAAAGAAAAAAAAAAGCATAACAGAGTAATGTAAAATCGTTTATTATTTCATAATCTTCTCATTCCATGTATCGAAGTGGCAAAGGTTCAGATTATTGAACTACTTTAGTCATCAACGAATTTGCTACAAGCGATTTACTTGTCTCTTTCCAAAAGAAATGATAAATATGTCATTGGCTTACAAGTGAAGTTCACTTCACAGATCCAAGTATTCAAATATTTTAAGTTAAAAAAAATAAATGTTTCAGCATTTTTAAAATAGAATGCTTCGATTATTCAGGTGTTCTGGTATTGAGCGTGTCATGGTATTTTGTAGCAAAGTTTCGCTTGTCATGCTCCTAGCTTCTTTGGGTAATCACAACAGAGAATCAAAGTCACCTGTTCCATCCAATGTATATATACTTATCTATACAAAGAAAGGAATATATATATATATATATATATATATATATATATATATATATATATATATATATATATATATGAGGCACTGGTGGACATGTTGGTTAAAGCCATTAACAAACAGTGCCATCACAAGAATAATTCCACTAATACTAAGACGTAAAGAATTTTCCAAATTATCGTCAGCCTTGTATGATATTTTAATTTATTAACTTTCATCATTGAAAAGAACTGTTGGCATTTGTAAGTACTGCCAAACGCAAGAATCTCTCCTCATTTGGAGTAAGTAGTGTAATATTTTTGTTTAATTGGGTTTTCAAAATGTCTCGTGGGCCCGATCAAATCTTACAGTGAGCCGGTTGTTGTTCACATATGTTTAGGTGAAATGTGCCAATATGATGATGGGCAACTCTCTATTACTCTTTTAGCATATGTCAATAAGAATTTTTAACGCCTTGTTTCTCTCAATAATACTCACTGACTTCAATTTGTTCAAACCTTAATATGCATTTTGACAAAATCAGAAATTTCCTACTGAATTATGCTTCACCAAACCTCCCATTTAAAAATTGTATACTTAGTAAACAGGAGGAAGCAACATCCTAATGTCTAATTAGTAAAACATGTTGCTCATCATTGACAGGTTGAAATAGAAATGATTTCCAAAGGAAATATAAAGATTGGATGCACAAAATCATTCATCATTAACACTAATTCCTTGTAAAATGAACAGTAAATGAGTAGTCATTCATTTCTTATACCCTAGTTGCATGACTTATGCTTAGCATTGTTGTTATGAATTAATATAATAATGATTTCTTATCACAATATACTCGTAAGTATTGGATCAGTGGAAGCACTAAATAATCCACTTATTATTATCCACTAATTACAATTTACAGTTATATTATAGTTTTAACCATGAGGCATGGAATCTCTAATGGGAACATATTGGCAAATGAATTATGAACTATTGTTCATGGAATCAAATAAATTTAGTTTATCCATCAACATAAAACGATTGTACCATCTTAGCAATCGGAGAAAAAATACAACAAAGTTTTATTCAGGCATTCTGTTGTAATACCATAAAAGTCCATTACGCAGGGGCTGTGTTAACTGAGCAGATTTCGCATGTGCGTTACTGATTTTCTTTTATCTCAAAACATATAAGTCCAATGAGAACAATATTTGGTACTTAGGCTTTAAATAAAGTGCTTCATAACATAATAGCATATTGTTAATATGAGATAAGTAGGAGTGGGGCTTTACTAAAGACCAACAACTAAAAAATGCAAATATCTCGGTTAATAATCAAGATAGTGAATAAATGTACATGACAACATATATAGAACATGGCATTTGCAATAAGATTGATTCTATACAATTTTTCAATCCAACGCATAATAACAGGGATATTAAGAATATCCAAATTTTTCCCCCTCTAAACCCTCCCCCCACTTGGTCCGATTTCAGCTGTTAACGAACTTGATCTTTCTTTTTATATAAAACGATTATATATCAAGTTTGGTAACAACAAAAATGGCGACTGCCAGAGAGATAACAAATATATATATATATATATATATATATATATATATATATATATAATTGTGTTGATGTTTTCGACCAGGTTTTATTTATATGTGGTGTGTTGTTCTTTTCGGAGCTTTGGTCAATGTTGGTGAAATGAATCTTAGTTTATGCCAATATTTCGAGAATTTTTATTTTCTCTTCCTCAGGGCAAGAGTAAATATATTTATAGACTAGTATACATTCTTATTGCACTATGACTAGTGTGCACCCTAGTCATAGAAATATTGGCATAAACTAAGATTCATTTCACCAACTGCTCCGAAAAGAAGAACACACCACATATATATATAATTTTGAACGGACCTCATTTTTGTCATCTACTAGATAGGATCGATGAGGATTTGAAGAAAAATTTTGAAAATCGCGTCATGAGTACAACCTCAATAGCTGATTTTCCTTAAGAGAAATCTGCTAAAAGAATGTTTCCCGCCTTAGCCGGTTAAAATAAAAATGGTTTCCCATGGAAATCTAATTAAGATTATTCCAATCCCTACTCCAATCAATGGTAGAGGAACATGATATAGCCCACTTTGACAATATTCATTCCCTACATAAATACGAGAAACACATTCATAATATTTTACGATATATATAAAAAAAAGTTCATTATTTGCTTCTGGAAATTCTTATAGGAACACTATTCAGTGACCAAAAGTTAGAAATCAGAAACTAATAAATGTAAACAATGTTTAGGACTGAACAATGCATTTTAAACATAATTTGTTCTTTACAATTTTCAAGTAAAATATATATAAACAAAGATTTTGCAAGCATAAGCTTTGACTTCTAAGTAGATGACCACTTGTATCGATGACAGTAAAGGATAAAATAGTCTACTTTGATGATAATCATAACCTTGCTACAGAAACAAATATTTCACATTCTGAGTTGGTATTCTGGCAGGTGGAAGTGACTTCTAATGTAGGTAGGATGAAAAAATTGATGGCTACGCTTCCACTATAATAATTTATTCTTTCTTTCAGTTAGCTTTAACTTTCTACTTGTATCCACTTAATTTAATAAAAAATAACTGTTGATGTATGAAATGTTTAATATGTTATTTAGTTCCACGTCAGATTTTATATGTTATTTAGTCCTAAGAAAAATAAGTTTTTTGTTATATGTGCCTAACATATTTTATAGAAAATTGTAACTATTATTGTGTGTGTCAACAGGGCACAGACGATGATGCACAGCATCGAAAGCGCTTTGCCGTGTTATTATAGTGGTAGCGTAGCCAACAATTTTTTCATCCTACCTACATTAAATATTTCACAATTCAAAAAGGTTGAAGTTCGTAAATATAAGTATAAAAGATAAAAACTAGAATGAACATCATGTTTTGTAAAAGAGGGAATGATTTTTTTAGGAGAAAAAAGAAAATCATAGATAAATTTTTATACAGACCTGCTGGATGGAACGCATAGCTCTGGAGGTAAGGGCTTAGAGGTGCAGCATGCAACTAACAAGCATGCAACTAATAGCAACACCTCAGTGCACTTTACAAATAATTAATTTGTCCCATTTCTTAATACTATTATATAAAAAATCATTCAAATGATGCATGTACATAGAAAAAGAGTTGGGCATATTCGAATAATTTATTATCGGAATAACGAATAAAAAATAATTTTTATCCATTATCAGTAACAACCATAAATGATGAATTAGCAGTTATCCAAAATGACTTATTATTCTATTTTTTCTTCTTCAAGACATTAGGCGTATATAAATAAAAGTCCGTCACGCAGGGCTGTGTTAACTTAGCAGATTTCCCACATGCGTCACGTATTTCCATTTATCTCACAACGTAAAAGTCCAATGAAAACAATGTTTGGTATTTAGGCTTCAAATAAAGTGCTTCATAACTAATAGCATATTCTTATTATGAGATGAGTAGGAGTGGGGCTTTACTAAAGACCAAAAACTATAAAATGCAAATATCTCGGTTAATAATTAAAATACTCGTAGTGATAAAATGTATATAACAAAATTTAAAGAACATTACATTTGCAATAAGGTTAGTTCTATATAATTTTTCGATCCAACGCATAATAACAGGGATATTAAGAATTTCCAAATCCCCCCCCCCCTCTAAACCCCCCCACCTTGTCCGATTTCAGCCGTTAACGAACTTGATCTTTCTTTTTATATAAAACAATTATATATCAAGTTTGGTAACAATAAGACAAAAATTGTGACCGCAAGAGTGATAACAGACAAATATATATAAAATTCTGAACGGACCTCACTTTCGTCATCTACTAGGTGGGATTGATGGACATTTGAAGAAACATTTTGAAAATCGTGTCATGAGTATAACCTCAATAGCTAATTTTTTCTTAGGGGAAATCTGCTAAAACATATCCCATATTAGTAAATAAAACAGCTGATATAAAATTATTAGAGGTTGATGACATCACACTTCCTCTTTGTTTTGTCTCCTCCCAGAGATTAATATCTTCCCTATGCATCTTTTTTAATAAATAAAAACTCCATCGCACAGGGGCTGGGTAAACTAAGCAGATTTCCCAAGCGAAGGTTTACAATAGAGAAATATACAAACAGGTAACAAACACTGCCTTGAATGCTAAGTGAATAAATACAAACGGTGATCAGAAATCTTTCAGTCAATTTACAATACAAGTTAATAATCTCTACAACGGAATGCGGCTGAATTGTAAACAAACAGGCCGGCTAACCTCGTAGTGCTGAATAGATAGATAGACCGGAAAGACAAACGATTAAAGAAATATATCTGAATATAAGATATTAATTTTATTGGATAAAATTTACTAAAGTGCTGTAATTTGTAATGAATCAGAGTCAGTTTTATCTCAATTGCTTAAATTTTAGTAATCCAAGAAGGGGGGGGGGAGTTCAACCGAACGTATTTGTTTGTACCTCGTAAAATAAATCTTTGTTGAAAACATTATTTTGTATTTAACCTAATAATGAGGTGATTCATGAGATATCAACTTATTATTAATATGTCTCTAGTAGGAGTGGGGGTTTACTGAAAACGGAACTCATTACAAAAAATCCAAATATCTCGGTTAATACTCATTATACGGAAAATATGTATAGAACAATATTTATAGTAAATTGAATTTGCAATAAGATTGGTTCTATAAATTTTTTCGATCATATTGGAGACTAATTCTCAACCCTATGCAACTTTTCTAACAATTAAAAAATTATCCATCAAACAAAAGTTTTATCCTGCTGATGAAAGCTTTATTCAGTGGATAAATTTTTATCATATAGATGAAAGATGTATCCTGCAGATGAATGCTTTATTTGTATAAAAGTTGCATCCTGCAGATTAAAGCTTTATTTGGTGGATAAAAGAATTATCCTGTGGATGAAAAATGATTTAAACCTAATTTAAGATAAAAGTTAATGGATAATAAAAACTATTTGTTATTTATTTTTTTTTTTTTTTTTTTGAATAACGGATAATCAAAATTTGTAAATAAAAATTAAGAATGGCCTCATTTAAGCAATATAGAAAAATAATTTATGTCCAACTCTACATAAACTGCTAAAAAATGAATAGGGATATTGGCTGTTTTGTGGTATGTATGGGCCTAGCATATTTTTTTTTTATTATAAATATCATTAATATTTATTAGAAATTATTGTCTTTTTCCCCCATAAAAAAGAAATTTAATTAAGATCGATTTAATTAAAATTAATAGGATAAGAAAAAATAACCAATATTCCTATTCATTTTTGAGCAGTATAGAAACATAATCATGTATGTGTAAACTCAAGCAACAGGCATAAGCAGATGCAAGAATGCAAACAAAAATAAGAAGCATATAAGTACCAAGATAGGAATTTTAAGTCATTCGAAACTATTAATTAATTGAAATTAAGGAATCTGAAATTAAAAAATTAAATGTTTTTGTGTAAAATTACAGATAGCAGTTGTGTCAGGCCCAGTTAGGGGGAGACAAAGAGGTTAGGAGTCAAGAAAAGTATGCATTGAACAGAAAATATTAAAAGCGTTGTCATAGTAATTTTGCTTCAATTATAATCTAAATCCAGATAAAATTATTATTATTTATTAACGTCCACTTTTTGCAACTCAGGCTAATCGGGACGGGTTATCTACAGGTTACCACCCTTTTCTAGCCAGGGTGGGATTTCAGGACGTTAAAGATAAAATTAACATTTTATCAGTGATTTTCCCGATAAATAAAACAAAAGGTCAGTCTCGCAGGGGCTGCATAAACTAAGCAGATTTCCCATGTGCGTCACGTATTTACATTTAACTCAAAATGAAAAAATTCAATATTTGGTATTTATACTTCAAAGAAAGTGCTTCATAATATGACAGCTTATTGTTAATAAAACATGAGTAGGAGTGGGGCTTTACTGAAGGGCAGAAACTAAAAAAATGCAAATATCTCAGATAATATTGATGTTAGAGAATAAATCTATATAACAACATTTGTAGAACATTTCATTTCCAATAAGATTGGTAATATACAATGTTTCATTCTGATGCATGATAATGGAGATATTAAGAATGTTCTAAATTATCCCCCCTCTAAACGACCCCCCTGGTACGATTTCAGCCGTTAATAAACTTGATCTTTCTTTTTATATAAAATGATTATATATCAAGTGTGGTAAGATAAGATAAAGAGAGCAGTAACAGATATATATATATATATATATATATATATATATATATATATATATATATACAGTTTTGAACGAACCTCATTTTCATCATCTCCTAGGTAGGATTGATGGACATTTGAAGAAAAGTTTTGAAAATCGCGAATGAGTAAGACCTCAATAGCTGATTTCCCTTAGGGGAAATTGAAGTTGACCTATCATAGCTTACTTGTTCCAATTAAATTAAATATACAAAATGTTTTACTACATTTCATTTAACATTATATCATTTCAAAGCCATATATGATATATCTGCTCAAAACATCAGATCAAAAACTGCTTTTAATACGATCTAACACATATCTTTTTATAATAAATGCAAAAGGTGCTACAGAAGTTGACATGTCTTTAACAGTTATGGAGACCCCTCTAAGTTGATTTCAATCAAAAAGTCCTGCATCCACTACGCAGATTTCGCACAGACTGGTATGTCTTACTAGTGATGTTTTAACAAACACAAATTAAAAATCCGATGAGTAGAAGTGGAAAGTTTACTTAAGGCTGAACAATTACAATAACTGAATAACTTGCTAAGTATTTGAACTATGACATGTATAAAACAACAATTGTATAGCATCAATAGTTTAACAAGATTGGTTCTCTAACATTTTTCAATACAACTCATAATAAAAGAGATAGTTTGAATTTTTTAATTCCCGATGTGACCCCCCCCCCCCTTCTTAGTCTGATTTTAGCCAATAATAACTATGAACTTAAGTATTGCATGAAATGGTTAAATATTCAGTATGGTATAGATCAAATTAACATTTTTGAGTTAAGAAGATAACAAGAAAACAATAGTTGTAGATTTTTAACAAGATTGGTTAAAAATAAAAGTATTCATTTCGACTCGAATTTACAATTTTTCCTCTCTAAATCCCCCCCCCTTCCTAGGCCAATTTCAGCCATTATCTAACATAGTCTTTTTTCTTTATTGAAATATCTTGTGTGGTTCAGATCACAGAAAAATCATGTAGTGTAGAACATAAAATCTTACTTAATTAAGACATCACACAACAAATTTGCAGCTTATTATTCTTAATATGACATGAGTAGGAGTCGGACTTTACTGAAGGCTGAAAACTAAAATAATCCATATATCTCGATTAATATTCAAGATAGAGAACAAAAGTATACAACAACATTTATAGAACATTGCATATTCAATAAGATTGCTTCTAGTCAATCTTTCGATAATAACAAGTTATTTTGAATAGTGGAAATAACCTCTGAATTTCTCTACGGAGACATTATTTGTTCTTTCTGTTTTGCTAATGTTACACAATTATTAATAATTTGGTTAGCAATGTATAATGAATCTACATCTGTTCCGCACTTGTGTGTATGTATGTGTGTGTGTGTGTGTGTGTGTGTGTGTGTGTGTGTGTGTGTATATATATATATATATACATATAATTTTGAATGGGCCTCATTTTGGTAATCTCCTGGGTTTGATTGATAGATTTTTAAGATTTTTTTCAAAATTACATAACGAGTACAACCTCAATAGCTGATTTCCCTTAAGAGGTCATCATCTAAATACTCAAAACAAATACATTAAGTGTCAATAATAAGTGATAAATAATGTGGCTTAAAGCTTGTGAAATTCTCTTATAAAGAGCAGTGAATAACGATAAACATGTGATTCAAAATAGTTCATTTTATTTATTAGCATTCCAATCATGTACATGTTATTTACAAAAGGCCTACAAATACATCCTTTATAAACCATCAGAATTCCAGGACAGTAAGTATTGCATTCAGTCGGCAAATCTTCATGAGGATATCCCACTGTAAAACAAATATTCACAAAAATAATAAACAAACAAAATATTTCAACAAGCCACCATATTAAGGCCGATGACGTAAAAGTCCTCCACGCAGACGCAGCGTAAACTAAGCAGATTTCCCACCTGCTGGTAGAACGCACTAGTAATGTCATTTCACCACATATTCTCTATATCAAAGCCAAAATCCGATGAGCAGAAATGGGGGTTTGCCGAAAGCGGAAAACAAGAAATTATGAATAACTCGCTTAATATTTGAGTTTCAAAAAAATCAGGGGCTGCATAAACTATGCACATTTCCGACGGGAAGGTTTACAACAGATCTACATACTGGTAACGCCACCGTCAATGTTAAACGAAAAAATGCAAACGTAAAAATAAATCTTTCAGTCAATTTACAAGTTAATAATAGCTTGCAACAGAAAGCTACAGAATTGAAAACAAACAGGTCAGCGCTGAATAGATAGAATCTAGACTGGAAAGAAGATCAACTAATGAAATATATTTGAAAATAACATTAATTTTATTGAAAACTATTTACTAAACCTAGTACTCTAAATTATAATGAATGAGAATAGTATTATCTCAATCAATCAAATTTTAGTAGTCAATATTTGGTGCTTAACCTTCGAATAATGTACGCAATGAAATATCTCTGTTGCTATATGTCGGATTGAAAAATTGTATAGAACCAATTTTATTGCAAATTAAATGTACTATAATTATTGTTATATACATACGTTATCTACCTTGAATATTAACCGAGATATTTGTCTTTTTCAGTTTTCAGGCTTCGGCAAACCCCCTCTTCTACTCATGTTACATAAACAATACACTATTATGTAATAAACCACATTATTCGAAGCTTAAATACCAAATATTGTATTCAAGAGACCTTTATTATACGAGATACATGCAAATATGTTTTGGTGACCCCCCCCCCTCCTGGTCTTCTTGGACTACTAAAATTTCATTGATATAAATAACAATTATTCTGGTCAATTATAAATTACAGTATTAGATATAGTAAATAGTTCTCAGTAAAATTAGTATGTTATATTCTGATTTATTTCAGTAATTGTTTTTCTTTCCGGTGTGAAGCTGGCAGACCTGCTACATTTCAAATGCTTCCCGTCGGGAGAGGAAAGATTTCTTATTAACTTTTGTTTTTTCACTTAATATTCACGGTGGTGTTGTGTTATTAGTATGTATATTTATCTATTACTAAACTTTACGAGGGAAATCTGCTTAGTTTATGCAACCCCTGTATTACAAACGTTTTTTTTTACAATAGTTTTGAGGCTTCAGCAAACCCCACTCCTAATCATATTAACAATATGAAATATAATGGATAAGCTCAGTACCCTTTATTATTTCTGATATAGTGAAACGATTGCTAAACGTTTAAAAAGTAACAAGGATATTGAGAAGTGAGCTAATATATATGCGTAAAATCATTGGTGCAGAAGCTCCGCTGTACAAACCTAACTAGGCAAAGCTGACCTAGTGAGTTCAAGCGTGACAAATAAAAGCAGAGAGTGGAAAACAACAATGTAATTTGTGCTTTGTAATACTGGTAATTTCCTTATTTAAAGAAAGTCGAGATTGATCTGTCTCAGATTAATTAATTAAGAAATAAATAAAAAATCAAAGAAACAAAGGCTGTAGCCTTTTGAAGAGTAGAGCTTAAATTTAGAAACTCGCAATATAATTTGACGGCATAGTCGAGGAGGCATTTCTTCTCGATACAAAATACTTCTAAACTATCGACTAAGATTACTTTAAGCAGACAGCAATATGTTTCAAACAGTCTTCAATTACATACAGAGATATGCAAGATATTCCTTTTTTTGGCACAGTAACGACTAACTAACGACATTACTTTCTAGATATTAACCTCTACACTCCGATACTGTATTTGAGACAATATTATAAAATTGACCATTTTCCAAAAATGTATTACTGAGTAATAAAAAAGAAAACTCTTAGTGTATTTCATTACAGCATTGGACAAACAGATGTAAGTTCTCCATTAAATGTAATAAAGGGATATCAAAAAATAAAGCATTTATCACGGGATATTTGTAATGATAATTGATAATATTCATGGTGTCATAGATTATATATAGCCACTAATTTGTTCATATCAATAAAAATCCATCATTGCTGATTTATATAACCTACATTTTTATATCCTAAATATAAACTGAAATTCATTACATAATTTTAAAAATTTGAAAGGCTTTGATAATCTTGGTAAAATTGTTTGTTTGATTGACACTTCTGGAAAAGATAACAAACACAGGGTATTGGCACATAACTTCTTGCCATAAAAAAAAGTTTGCCATTTTACTACATAACAATTAGATAATATAGTGCAAACAATCCTAACAAAATTTTATAATTTGGGTTTCACTGATAAACATATGCGTGAACATCTCACAGACAGGTCTGGGCCGTATTTCAAGTATTGTTTAAATACAAAATATAATACATATTTCGTATTTTAAGTTGTTGAAATGCATTGCTTCTAATTAACTGTATTTTCTATTTTAAAATGTAAAATACAAACAATGTATTTGTATTTCAATGTCTTAATACATAAAATGTATTTTAAATATAGGGGCAATATTTTATTTCGCATTTTAAATACACAAAAAAGAATGATCTGTTTATTTTGTAAGTCATTTTTTATTAGATAGATCAATCTGTTCCATTAGTCATTTTTTATTAGATTGATCAGCCTGTTTTGTTACGCACATTTCATTAAATTGACCAGTTTGTTTTGTTAGTCACTTTTTATTGGAACTGTCAATCACTTTAGTCTCTCAGAATGTATTTAATATTCAGTAATCTGTAATCATTTTTATGATTGCAATTTGCCCATCTGTTCCGAAGTGTAAAACAAAGATTAATGGAGAAAAAGATTTTTATTATTGTCCAATCCCTGAGGTCCCCTAGTCTAAAAAAATGTTGGCACAAGTCTGTGGAAAATATATAAATATCATATACAATTTCAATAAAAAATAAAGATTTGGCACATATTTTTGTAAGGTTAGGACTAATTGATTAAGAAATGCCTCCATTAGCCGAACACTCTGTTCATTACGAGAATTGGAGTTTTCATTTTATTTATAAGTCCCTTTTGATGAACGAAGAAGTCTGAAGGAAATGATATATTTTATCAGCCTACACATATTATTAATTTCGAGAATAAATTTGTTCCTAGATAGCTTACACATTTGGAAAAACATAAACAGTAGCCTAATTTAATTTTGATTAAATTTCACCCAAGTGGCCATCCTTGAAAAAAAGTATCAGTTTTGTGGAATGCAAAAGTATTACTGAAACCAGATTACACAATAAACATAAGAATAGCATTAGTAATAATAAATTTTATGCGGTGATGGCACCACTTCCTTGCACTTAAATTAAAATAATGTTGAGTTTGACTTTATTTAAAATTTCTTCATTTGATTGTGATATAAGATACCTCGGATCAAAAACTGATAAACAAAAAACACCCTATACAAACTTTGTGTGCCTTTAATAGGTATGAACTTCCTTATTTTCTCCCTCATTTAACCCCCCCCCTCCTGGCCGATTCTGATCGAAACAGGAAGCCCATAGTTAGACGATATAACAATCCGAAATATCTAATTTCTGCATTCAAAGGTTATCCGTTTTTGAGTTATGCGAAATGTTACGTACAAACATAATGTCAAAACTAGTCAAAATGGGTTCGAGGAGAGTCAAAACTGATAATTACATTGAAATCTGAGAATCAAAAATTTTTACAAGGAGGTAAATGGGAGAACGGCCACTATAATAAAACATGAATGTGAAATATGTAGAGTGTAAAAATAAATAACTCGAAGATATTTCATGTGTCTTTGATCTACTATTGATCTACCTTCTGACATTTTTCGTTCAACGTAGATTGGACTTAAGTCACATTTCGATGATATAAATTGTAATTCTAATAAAACAAGCTCATTCTATTTTTGGCACCTTTAACTCCACCAAGCAAAAACAATTTTTAAAAACCTTATTATTATCATTAAAGAAAATATATATTAATGTCAAAACTATATTCAACCCCATTAATATTTTTTTTTATTCAGATACAAAATGTATTAATTTTAAACATGTTTCTTTTAAGGAATCATAATCATATTTATCGACTTTATTTACAAGGAATCAAATTTTCAACTTTATTGTTTATTTATAAAGTAAAATAAAAAATTATTAATAGCAAAAAAAAAGACAAAATTAGATTGAAAGAATTTGAAAAAGAAAAAGAGCCCCCCCCCTTCCATTTCAAATGATAAGTACTCTAAATTTTTAAACGAGGAATCATTTTTTCATTGAACAGGCAAGGCAATACATGAGATAATTAATTGACTAAAAGCAATCTTAAATGTTACATTTATTTTTTTTATGACATAATATGCTGTGAGTACATTAATAATAATTTTAATCAATTTTTAAAAAAGGGAGAAATTGTTTTCGCTCTTGACAGAGAGAGGGTGAGGGCATTTATAATGTGAACTTTTGGGAGTCTTTTTTTAATTTGTCGAATCAAAATAATACAAATTGTGGAATTCTTTTTTAGTTATGTTAAAGTATGTTTCATTTTCAAACACTTCTCTTTAGCTATAATTCAGAAATAATCTTAACAAGTGATTAACCCCACAAGTTTCAGAATATTCCTTTCAAATACATTGTTTATTTTCACCTATATTTATTGTACTTAAAAAAGAAGTTCCAAGGTTAACTATGCCTCTTGCATAGCTCAAGGTGCTTCAAGGTTTCCAGAAATTATCCGGATGAGCTAAGTATTAGTATACAGCAAACACATGGCAAGTGTTATCATAAAAACTAAAATCCTAGCCTCGATGAAGAGGTAATATATCACACAGTATTGGCATCAATTGAAGTTTTATTCAAATCTCTTGAAATCGATTCAAATTCCTTGATGCAATATTGGAAAAATTAAGGTTGGAGTTAGTTTGAGATTTGTTGCTTGTAGCAAACCGTTCTAAGATTCACTGTAGCTATAAAAATTTAACTTTATTATTATCATTATTCATTAACGTCCCACATTTAGCTACTCTGACTAATTGGGAAGGGTTATCGACAAGAGGCAATCTCCACAAGGTCAAAACAGCTCCACTCTTAATGCTTCTTTTATTAAATGCAGAGTACTTTCGGGGCGAACCACCGTCTCATCTTCAGTGCTCTCTGACACAACATTAGCATTTTTGAAACAACATGTAATATAAATAAATATAATAGTCATTAAAAAGTAGAGTCAACATTTTTAAAAGTTGAAAACAAATGTATAAAACATAAAAATACAATGTAAAACTTATAACAAAAACATTTTCTAAATGACTATTAAATGATGCATATAATAGAATGAATAGTATGATAAATGCATCATTTAATAGTTATTTGGAATATGTTTTAGTTATAAGCTTTACATTGTATTTTTACATTTAATATACTTGTTTTTAACTTTTAAAAATGTTGACTCTACTTTTTAATGACAATTATATTTATTTATATTACATGTTTTTTCAAAACACAGTTAAGTCACAGAGAACTGAAGATGGGACAGTTCGCCCCGAAAGTAATCTGTAGTTAATAAATGAAGTATTAAGAGTGGAGGTGCATTGACCTTATTATCCTTCTGTTGATGATGGACCTCCACCAGCCAGCCTAAATCCCGATATACATATATACACTCAACCGCAAAAAAAAAAAAACCGGACACTTCATATTTGTCGTATTAAAAGCTAATTTTCAGCAATGTGTTTCTTTATGTGGGTATTCTAGTTATTACAGAGAATGAAGAGTCTAAGTCCATTGAACTAATCCCTTCAGGATTAGTAAACAATTAGATAAAACTCAGATTAGATTTATTTGTCGTGAAGTTGATCTATTCTAAACTGTAAGTAGTTTTTCGCACATTTAAACATCTTTAATTATTAACCAAGCATTTTCTTTAATTAATGTTTTATTTTTATTTCTGTCCAGAATAATGGGTCTTTCAAACTTAGATGGAAGGCCGGAGATTACGTTACATTGCCGAAATGCTTGGGGTAGCGAAGTCTACCATTCACTGTATTAAAAATGAAGAATAATTTTTTGTTTTTAAATGTGTTAATTTATCTTTTTTTTTTTATTTTGCATTTTGTTGTAAATAATCCATAAAAATTATTCAATTTTGGCAGATTTTGTTTAAATAACTTATAGATTAACCAATTATTTTAATTAAAAAGATCAATATACATATATATTAGGTATTTAACAAAATTATAAGACTAAATCTAAGTGTCCGGTTTTTTTTTTTTTGCGGTTGAGTATATATATATATATATATATTAGTGTAGGCTGATTCAATAACGATTTCCTTCAGACTAGTCGGTCACCACCCCTAGATATAGTTTCCGACAGTATTCAAACAGTAGTTTCCTTGTCGCTGATGACTTCTATCCGGCCATCCTCTGTGATCTGTATCTCTACCCTAGTCTCCTCCTCCTCCTCGTCGATATCCTCCTCTTCCTCTAGGAGATCGGCGCTGTGAGGAGTTACCTTTCTAAGCGGGACTGCTAGCCCTGGCCTCGCTCCCTTCCCGGGCGAATCCCGTGAATAATTACCCGTGTCTGTCGTGTCCAAGCCGCTCATGATGAGGTCGCTCGGGGATGGCGTCAGGTTATACAAGCTCGAATTAGTATAGAGGTGGTACTTACTGCGTTCCAAGGAAAGCAAGGAAGAAAGGAAAACATGATTTAATATAAAACGAATAATAAAATGTTAAATATAGAATAAATAATTTAAAAAAAACAAACAAAAAAAACAATCAGAAATACTTATTGATCAGGATCAATGAAAAGCCTTGTCCTCTAAAAATACTTTAATATGCAAAGTACATTTTCAGGGAGCAAGCTTCATCAAACAGAAAACTCGGCCTGTATAGCAATCATAGCATGGCCAGCATTGTATTAACCAGTCCATATAACAATTACATATTATATGCATGTCTAGAATGAAACCAAGAATAAATACTTATAATAAAATGTCAGAAACTTGCCAAATACAAAGTAAAAAAATCTGACATCAGACAACTTCCCTGAACTCATATTATTATTATTTATGAACAACCTCTTTGTGCTACTAAGAGTAGCTGGGACAGGTTGCCTACAGGTTACCACCCTTTTCTAGCCAAGGAGGGTCTAAGGATTTAATTTAATGAGTTCATCACTAAATAATTCCTACTGCCCAGGCGGGAATCTAGGCATTACAGCAACTCTTGGCCATTATAAGCTGATAGAGAGAAAATTTTCCAGTGGAAATTTTCTGGAGTTGGATTAAGACAAATTCCACTATTACAATCTTCAATTAGTTAAAAGAAGTCTGATTTGGGCACGACATAATTTCTATTAAAGTTCTATTAAACAGAATAAACAAAATGTTTGGTTCCATTTAATTTACAAACTATTATTAAAATTATGTACAATATATCATCTCCAACCTGGGGCTCAGGTTAGCCATGCGAGTTAAAGCGTTGACCTTTATCTCACATGGCAAACCTAGAGTGGTGAGTTCGATTCTTGCCTGGGCAAAGGAAATTATTTAGTGACGAAATTCATTAAATAACGTCCTAAAATCCCACCCTGGCTAGAAAAGGGTGGTAACCTGTAGATAACCCGTCCCAATTAGCCTATGTTACAAAAAGTGGACGTTAATAAATAATAATAATGTCATCTCCAATGCATTGGATTGATAAATATCATCTATTTTGTTTGGACTTTGATGTTTGTATTTTATCCTTTTGTCATACAAACCTTTGTCAAACAACCTTTAATCTCAACTTTGTCCAAGGCTAGCACTTGGAGCAAAAGCTCACGTGTAGCACACACCTAGCTGAAGAGATCTGAAAGATTGAAACAAAGTCATCCCAAACATGTCAAACGCCCTGAAAGTGCATTCCAAAACCAACCTCTTACAGTTAAGTTTCAGTGTAGAAAGTGGGACTTTGTTGGTGATCATTTTTATCATATGGTGACTCATCAGCAACACGAAGTTGCGTTGGAACAAATGGATTTTAAGCTAAACAGCTTGTTTTAAGCAAAACTGCTTGTTTCCGTCAAGAGTGTTGGCTACACGATGTTTGGATTTTATCCTTTTGTCATAGAACATAACTTATAGATCTTTTTACAATAAACAAAAATGACTCCTGCAATGTTTTATCATCCCTCTCCCCTAAACTCCCACTCTCCCTTTGCCGATTGCAATCAAAAGGAGAGGAGCTCGAATAGACATCACAACATTTTAAGGCTAACCGATTTTTGAGTTTCTAATCCTAAAGTCCTAATATGTTTGCAATTACAATAATACCTTTACTTTGTAAAAGTTATTTATTAGGGTGCACATTGTGCAACTCAGCTAATTGGACCGGATTATCTACAGATTACCACCCATTTCTAGCCAGGGTGGGATTTAGGATTTTATTTAATGAGCTCGTCACTAAATAAATCCGTATTTGCCCAAGCGGGAATGGAACTCACCAGACAGGAATCAAACTAGCCACTCTAGGTTCGTCAAGTGAAATTAAGACCAATGCCATAACTCACATGGCCAACCAGAACCCTTACTTTGAACAAAGAAATATGAAAACTGAAAGAGAGTTATATATGAGACTACTCACTTATCATATGCTCCATAGAGGCACTGGTTCTTTACATAGTTGATAACGCTGTCCGAGAGTAAGTACTTGACACTCTCGCCTCTCCTCAACGACCGACGGATCTTTGTAGAGCTCACTTCGTTTGTAATCCATTCCGTAATTATGTGTATATTATTCTGAAATCATAAAAGTAACAAAAGAAAAATACATTTTAAAATTAAGCAAATCAAGTTATATTATTTATTTACACTCACTTAATGCAACTACGGCTAATCAGAATGGGTTATATACAGGATACCACCCCATCTAGCCAGAGTGGGACAAAGGTTTTAATGGTGTAATGTTATTTAATATTTAGGCCCATTTTAGGTACTAAATGTCGTGTTATACCTATCACAGCAATAAGAATAAGATACAAAATTGGAATCTAAATATAGTAGGAAGGGGAACTGGTTTATATATAATTTTTACAATCGTTTCCAATTAAAACGTTTATATTAAATCTTTATATGTCACCACAACAAATAATTTAATAAATGTTTGCCACAGACGGGCTGTGTAACTAAGCAAATTTCCTACATGCTGGTATAATACACTGCTCATCTAATCTCATCATATATTTTCTATTTCTATGTAAAAAAATGATGATAAAAGGGTTGCTTGGGGGG
The DNA here is from genome assembly GCA_019009955.1 of Riptortus pedestris. Taxonomy (NCBI): domain Eukaryota; kingdom Metazoa; phylum Arthropoda; class Insecta; order Hemiptera; family Alydidae; genus Riptortus; species Riptortus pedestris. Next base: position 148,976,868 of record CM032231.1, read on the forward strand.
GGGTTATTTAAGGCTGAAAACAAGAATGTACAAATAACTCGCTTAATATTTGAGTTACAAAAAAATGTATGAAATGAACAATTGTAGAGCATCAATAGCTTAACAAGATTAGTTCTATAATATTTTTCGATATGACTCATAATAAGGGAGATATTTTGAATTTTCAAAACTCTCCCTCCTCAAAATCAACCCCATATTCCACCTCCGATTCAGCCATTAACTAATACAATCTTTAGTGTGGGATGAAACTGTTAAATATCGAGTATTGTAAATAAGAAATAAATATTTGTGAATCACATCCCAAAAATCTTAATTGAGGACATCATCAGACTATGTATTTGCATGTATCGCACACAGTTAACATTCAATGAAAACAATATTTGGTATTTTAGCTTGCAATAAAGTGGCTCATGCAGCGTTTTGCTAATCTGACTTAAGTAGAATGTGAGAATAAATGTTCATAACAATATTTATTGTACATTTTATTTGTAATAAGATTGGTCTATACAATATTTTGATCTGAGTCATAATAATGGAGAAATTGATTTTTTTTTTTAAATTCCCCTTCCGACTGGTCGAATTTCACCCATTAAAGAAACTACATCTTTAGTTTTACATGAAACATTCAAATATTGAGTTTGGTAATGACCATTAAAAAATTGCCTTATTTTCATCATCTACCAACTAGGATCAATGGACATTTGAGGAAATTTTTCAAAAATCGAGTCATGAGTACGACTTTAATAGCTGATTTTCCTTAACCCTTTCCACTCCAATGTCGAGTGTCACTCGACAATGATTTGGTTCCACTAGCTCTACTGTCGAGTGATACTCGAGATGGTGTAATACCTCTTTTTGGAGAAAATTTTAAAACAGGAGGGATTTTTGTTACTGAAATGTTTGAGTCACGAATGAATGAAACATATTCTAGAATCGTAAGATACTATAATTCAATTAAATTTTATCGATGCTACATAATAAAACTAGTTGTTATCGCAATGCAAAGACCTGTAATGTCATGTATGTTGTGAATTCCTGGTGGATAAGACTGTGACTGAATCAATTCGCTGTGGGGCACGGACACGGATTGATGGTGCAACAAGTAACGCGTTTTGAAAGTAGTGATCGGTCGATTATAATTGCATATAAGTATAATAAACCTCCATACTGTCGTTTTTTTTTTTTTTAAAAAAATACACAAAAAACACTAAAAGTAAAAAAAACGTAATTTTAGCGTGGAGCTGGTGGAATAAAAACAAAAACAGCCTTGGAGTGGAAAGGGTTAAGGGAACTCTGCTAATTAGTTACCTAAAAAATAACAACAAAACAATAAAACTTCCATTTTGAAAGAATATGATTATGAATAAACTTACCTTAAACTTAGTCAGTATATCCGATTCGTAAATAAACCTAAAAGGATCAGAACCAGCACGTGTAATGACAGCCAGGCCATGATCACCAACAATAGTTTCTATCTGAAAAAATCAATAAAACAGATATTAGATAGTTTTATAACACCTTATAAAAAGCATTGAAAAAAATAATATTTTGATATGAAATATTATGTACTTGGATTAGTTCGTAGGACTTTCACATAGATGGTTGTTAGCTTAGACAAAACAGCATTAACGTAACATGCAATTATCATTGAAGGAAAATGGAGGAAGGGCAATATATGAAAAACACGTGAAATATTTTCCCCTGGTTTATTTTCCTCCATATGTTTCACATTCTCTATGATGCCTCTTCAGGACTAATAGACTACTATAAACCCAAACACATCAGTGGTTACGTCAACACTAACAAAAACGAAGATGTACCACACCACTCAGCTGATAATATTGACGCGTTAAAATGATGAGCAATGTAAAAATTGATTACAAAAACAGTTTCAAATTTCGAAAAATCGATTTCATAAGAAGCATAGCTGTATCTATATCTAATCCACTTACTGTTTATTTAAATATTTGATAAATGCAAAATGATAAATGATATATGCAATGTAAATTCCTTATCCCAGTTTTCTTGTTCAGAACATATCGTTTGTTTTTAATAATGTGGATATTTTCTTTTATCATTCACTTGGTTACGTTTTTTTGTCATTATCTAAAATTTTGCCCTCGTCAAAATTAAATTGATGCTTAAATGCCAAAGAATGGTTGGCCAAAGATGTTCTATTTTCTAAATTATCAACATTTCTACAATGCTATTTCAATTTTGCTCCTTAAGGTCTGCGATTATAAACTTTGTCACAGACAGGACAGATTATAAACATTGTATTTTGTTTCATTGCCTTCTAGTTCATCTTTTACACAACTGAAACATTTACTGATTTTATGCAATTAATATAAAAAACACAGGTCTGATATTGATATAATTAAAGTTATAGATAAAGATTATTATTATTATTTATTAACGTCCACTTTTTGCAACTTAGGCTAATCGGGACGGGTTATCTACAGGTTACCACCCTTTTCTAGCCAGGGTGGGATTTTAGGACGTTATTTAATGAATTTTGTCACTAAATAATTTCCTTTGCCCAGGCAAGAATCGAACTCGCCACTCTAGGTTTACCATGTGAGATACAGGTCAACGCTTTAACTCGCATGGCTAACCTGAGCCCCTATATATAAAGATAGGAATATATTTAATTGAAAAATAAAAGACAATATTAATATTATTAATTTTAATGCAATCCTATAATTCTTAAAAATCAAAAGCCGATTAAAAAAAAAAAAGTATATTTAAGAATCTGTCATGCTGGGGCAGCATAAACAAGATTGGTTCTATAACATTTTCCTATATCACTTTTAGTAACAAAAATATATTGAACTTTTTAATTCCCCTCTCTTGAAAGCCCCCCTATTCCTCGGACAGATTTCAGCCATTAGCAAATATGATCTTCAGTGCTGACTGAAATGGTTAAATATCGGGTATTGTATTGATTGAATAATCTTTTTCAAGTCATGAAATAAAATCTTAATTGGTTAAGGCATCACACAATCTATTTGTATGTATCTCACATAATAAGAAGAGGTCAGTAGTTTGTCATACCAGGACATGGAAATCTGTTTATTTTATGTAGCTCCAGTGTGACCGACTCACTTATTAACCCTTTAACAGCTCCAGAGTCTCCGGGAAACACAGCTCCAGACTCTCCGGGAAACGAAGCCTAACAGCTCCAGACTCTCCGGGAAACGAAGCCTAACAGCTCCAGACTCTCCGGGAAACGAAGCCTAACAGCTCCAGACTCTCCGGGAAACGAAGCCCACCAGCTCCAGACTCTCCGGGAAACGAAGCCCACCAGCTCCAGACTCTCCGGGAAACGAAGCCCACCAGCTCCAGACTCTCCGGGAAACGAAGCCCACCAGCTCCAGACTCTCCGGGAAACGAAGCCCACCAGCTCCAGACTCTCCGGGAAACGAAGCCTAACAGCTCCAGAGTCTCCGGGAAACACAGCTCCAGACTCTCCGGGAAACGAAGCCTAACAGCTCCAGACTCTCCGGGAAACGAAGCCTAACAGCTCCAGACTCTCCGGGAAACGAAGCCTAACAGCTCCAGACTCTCCGGGAAACGAAGCCTAACAGCTCCAGACTCTCCGGGAAACGAAGCCTAACAGCTCCAGACTCTCCGGGAAACGAAGCCCACCAGCTCCAGACTCTCCGGGAAACGAAGCCCACCAGCTCCAGACTCTCCGGGAAACGAAGCCCACCAGCTCCAGACTCTCCGGGAAACGAAGCCCAACAGCTCCATACTCTCCGGGAAACGAAGCCCACCAGCTCCAGACTCTCCGCGAAACGAAGCCCACCAGCTCCAGACTCTCCGCGAAACGAAGCCCACCAGCTCCAGACTCTCCGGGAAACGAAGCCTAACAGCGTCCAGGACTCTCCGGGAAACGAAGCCCACCCCCCCCCCCCAGCTCCAGACTCTCCGGGAAACGAAGCCTAACAGCGCCAGACTCTCCGGGGAAACGAAGCCCACCAGCTCCAGACTCTTTTTTTTTTTCCGGGAAACGAAGCCATAACCAGCGCCAGACTCTCCGGAAACGAAGCCCACCAGCTCCAGACTCTCCGGGAAACGAAGCCCACCAGCTCCAGACTCTCCGGGGAAACGAAGCCCACCAGCTCCAGACTCTCCGGGAAACGAAGCCTAACAGCTACAGACTCTGCGGGATACGAAGCCCACCAGCTCCAGACTCTCCGGGAAACGAAGCCTAACATCTCCAGACTCTCCGGGAAAACGAAGCCCACCAGCTCCAGACTCTCCGGGAAACGAAGCCTAACAGCGCAAGACTCTCCGGGAAACGAAGCCCACCAGCTCCAGACTCTCCGGGAAACGAAGCCTAACAGCGCCAGACTCTCCGGGAAACGAAGCCCACCAGCTCCAGGACTCTCCGGGAAACGAAGCCTAACAGCGCCAGACTCTCCGGGAAACGAAGCCCACCAGCTCCAGACTCTCCGGGAGAAACGAAGCCACCAGCGCCAGACTCTCCGGGAAACGAAGCCCACCAGCTCCAGACTCTCCGGGAAACGAAAGCCCACCCAGCTCCAGACTCTCCGTGAAACGAAGCCCACCAGCTCCAGACTCTCCGGCAAACGAAGCCCAACAGCTCCAGACTCTCCGGGAAAACGAAGCCCACCAGCTCCAGACTCTCCGGGAAACGAAGCCCTAACAGCTCCAGACTCTCCGGGAAACGAAGCCCACCAGCTCCAGACTCTCCGGGAAACGTAGCCCAACAGCAGCTCCCAGACTCGACTCTCCGGGAAACGAAGCCTAACAGCTCCAGACTCTCCGGGAAACGAAGCCCACCAGCTCCAGACGTGATAACTCATCCCCGCCTGCCCGCTTCGCAGGACGAGATATCTCGTCACCTTTTTCCCACTGTTTTACCGCTCCCTGCTCCATACAATATAACTCGTCCTGACTGTGGTACATCCTAGCGGATCCTCGGAGAGTTAATAAATATTTCTAGCGGCCGCTACGCTGCAGGGGTGTCTCTATTGGGGAAATATTTGTACTGATCCCGTAACTGTGGAATCTTTGGGTTTTCCAAGGAGGGAAACCCAACCCACCCCTCTTCTACTTGCTATTGTATATTGGTATAATTAAAATATAACTTCAAATTAAAAAAAAAAAGGTAAATTATTAAAATATTACTTCAAATAAAAAAATTATATATAAGATAATAAAATCATTACAATTATTATTTCCTTAAATAAATAAATCACATAATCTTTCATTACAATAGCATTTTAATTTATTGAAATAATGATATAAGTATTACAGAATCATACAAAGATAATAAAACATTAAGAAATAGTCGGAAAAGGTAGTGAGGTATTGAAGGATGCAGCTGTGGAGAGGCCTTAGCTTGGGAGGGTGATAGCCGGCTGGCCCTCCTCAGCTACTGGCTGCAACTCTCCGCCAGCCTCCTTAGCTGTCAAAGGGTTAAATAAGAATTTCCCACTTAATATTCGAGTTACAAAAAAATGCATATTATAACAATTGTAGAGCATCAATAGTTTTAATAAGACTGATTCTATAGCCTTTTATGATCAGAATCATAATTACAGGGATATTTTGAATTTTCAAATTCCCCCTCTAAACCCATCCTATTCCTGGTCCAATTTCAGTCACTAAAAAATATGATCTTTAGTGATTACTGAAACAGTTAAATATCGAGTACGGTATATATCAAATAAATATTTTCAAGTTAGAATATAAAATCATAACTGATGACTTCATCGCACAATGAATTTGCATGTATCTAACATAATAAAGGTCACTTGAAAACAGTATTTGGTATTTAAGCTTAGAATAGAATGTTTTGTGATATAACAGCTTCTTTGTATGACATGTGTAGGAGTGGGGGTTTACTTAAGGATGGAAACTAAAAAACACAAATATTTCGGTTAATATTCATGTTAGAGGTAATTTGTATATAGGTATTATAATTTTCAATAAGATTGGATTTGTACAATTTTTCGATGTAACTTACAGTAACACAGATATTTCCGAAATTCCTAGCACTAAACAACGGATGGGGAGCCATCCAACTGGTCCTATATCTGCCATTAATGAACTTCACCTTCTTCTGTACATAGAAGTAATAAATATCGAGTTTGATAAACAATCAAATAAAAATTCTGACTTCTAGAGTTATAACATAAAGATATATATATATATATATATATATATATATATATATATATATATATATAATTTTGAATGGAACCTCATTTTCATCATCTTTTGGATAGGATCAATGGAAATTTCTCAAAAATCTCGTTATGAACACAACCTCAATAGCGAATTTCCCTTAAGGACCAAACTAACAAAATGACATTGGAACCTCATTAAAAATGTTTCTCAAATACATTAATCTTTTCAGCAGATGTCCCTCTTGGGAAATCAGCTATTGAGGTTATATTCATGATGGCATTTTTGAAAAATTTCTTCAAAATTTCTATCAATCTTACCTAGAAGATGACTAATACAAGGTCTGTTCAAAATTGTATCTACATATAGATATATGTAGTATTTAGAGGCTATACCTGGTAATTGGTCACGTGGACAGGTAAACATTATTTTCAAAGGACTGAAAAAGGGAATAAGAGGGTCATAAGGACATACAGTGGTTTCCTATTGCCTTCTGCATCAGACCATCCAACAATAAAGGCATCATGAGGAAAATTCCATTCACACCAGTAAAGGCATGAGTGGAGAAAATTCAATTCAAGGCCAGAGTTGTTAGATAGCCATCTCTCGGTAGCATCAACTGATAAACTATTAGCCAGTATGAGTACGAAGACTCTAATTTTAATCTACCCTCCAGTCACGCTCCATGGACATACCAAACTCAATATTTAAATGTTTTATGTAGAAATGAAGATCAGGTTCATTAACCCTCCGTCAGGCGCGTGATCTCTCAGATACACGGTTTCTAGAAAAATATTTGTCACACCTCCTAGCAGAGAGTGGTGGTGTAGTGCTTCGAACTATGTGGTTTTTAGGACCCCCCCCCTCAAGGTCAGTAGTGTCACTGTGTTTGATGGAGTCGTGAGTTTCATCTGTCCTTCAGTTTTATCTCCTAGATACCACGCGCCCGATCTCGTAAGTTTTTTTGAAATCTGTATTTCATAAATATATATACATCAATTAACTTTCTCTTTATTAAATGGAACCATATAAACCAATTTTTCTATTATTTTGCTCATACATGAGCTTTCAGAAGAACTTATTCAAGAAAATATTTTATGACGCAGTGACGACAGTAGACGTTTACCAACCAAACAAGGGATGAAACTTGACGAGTACAGAGACTCATTGGACCATACACTGAACTCAAGTACAGAACAGCATAAAAAAAGTCCCTCCACTACAACGAACTAAAGCAAATGATGTGAAACAAGCAAAACTGAAAAGAAAGGTAAGTTTACTCATTATTCTTGTGAGATTTGCAAAAGCAAAATTTGTTTACAACATAGTTCCACGCCTTGCACTAATTGTAATGCAGCACTGCAAAAGAGATAATAATTAAACTGCTATTTTTAAAAAGATTGGTACATTAAATTAAATTTAGATGATTTTTAATAAGTCTTATATTAAAGTGCTACTTATTTTTGAATGAAGTTATATTTAGATAATTTTTTTATATTGTTCACAAACTGAAATGAATTATGTATAATTAAGACATGTGCATATTACATAATTATATATATATATATATATCTATATATATATAAAATTGTAACCTCTGTCTGTACATTGATTTTTTTCGCGAAATTTCACGATAACTTTTCGTTTCACATGTCATAGACACCATAACTGCATTTTGTTTCTTTGGTGTCTGTTTGTTTGTTTGTTTGTTTATTTGTTTGTTTGTTTATTTGTTTGTTTGTTTGTTACCTTTTCACGCATAAACGGCTGAACCGAATTTATGAAAAATTGGTATGTATATTACTACTAATCCAACTTAGACTTTAGGCTATATTAATATTCTCTGAGACGAACAGGAGTGGGGGTTATAAGGGAGACCTGAAATTAAAAAATAGCGATATATTTCGTTCCCTATTGGTTTTTCGGCAAATATGCATATAACAAAAGTTGTTTATTTTGTTATTTAAAGTAACTTTTGTTATATACACTTTTTTCGTATACCGAACTATAAAGGCGTTATACGCTAAAAAATTATAGCGGGAGTCACAATTTTATTTGGCACAAAGACTCAACTGAACTAAATAAAACTCGGTATGTGTATTAGCACTAACTCCTTCCTTATAATAAGCTATACAAAACCAATTTCTAGGGAAGGGCAGGAGTGGGGGCTATAAGGGAGGCCTGAAATTAAAAAAAGTGATATTTCGTTTCCTATTGGGGTTTTCGGCAAATATGCACATAACAAAAGTTGTTTATTTTGTTATTTAGAGAAACTTTTGTTATGTTCACTTTTGTTGTATAACAAATTATAAAACGAGATATACACTAAAAGCTAAAGCGGGAGTCAACTATTTTATTGGGCACTAACGGTTGAACTGATTCCTACAAAACTCAGAATATATAAATTAGCATTAATTCTTACATGGTTATAAGCTATATTAAATGTTTATGTTATAACGGGAGTGGGGGGTTATAAGGGAGTCCTGAAATAAAAATTCGTGATATTTCATTTTCTATTCCAAACCAACCACGGGTACTAACCCTAAACACTGAAATGGGGAAATTTCAAAATATTTGCCAAGTAAAGTCTTGCCGAAAGAATACCATCATCATTCCGGTTCAAATGAATTCCGGGCGAAGCCGGGGTACCTTAGCTAATAAGCCATACTAGCATTTCTAGGGACGGGCCAGGAGTGGGGGTTATAAGGGAGGGCTGAAATTAAAAATAGTGATATTTCGTCTCCTATTGCATGTTCGGCAAATACGCACATAACAAAAGTTGTTTATTTTGTTATTAAGAGAAACTATTATCATATACATTATCGTCGTATACCGAAGTATAAGGACGTTATACACTAAAAATGATAGCGGGAGTCAACAATTTTATTTGGCACAAAAGACTCAACCGAACTAAAAAAAACACTCGGAATGTGTATTCGGCAAATATGCACAAAACAAAGTTGTTATTTTATTATTTAGTGAAATTTGTTCAACAATTCTTTGGAACTACAAGGTACCTCACCGGGAAAAAAACTAATTCAAATGTATGTTAATATTTTGTGCTTAATAATTCAAATCTATGGCAAAATTCACAGGAAACGGGAAATATGACAATATGGTGAACAGTGAAGTCTTCCATAAAAAAATACTTTTATTATTATCAAATCCACAGAAACGAACTGGGTATTAAACTAAACACTGGGATGCGTAAATGTCAAAATATTGTGCAAAGTAAAGCCTTACCAAAAATATAACATCACCATTCAGCCTCAAATGAATTCCCGAGCGAAGCCGGGTATCTGAGATATTATATATATATATATATATATATATATATATATATATATATATATATATATATATATTTTAAAAATTATCGTCCACAGTTTTAATAATAATGAATCTATAACCAACTTGGTTATATTATCTACCATGATTTTTTTTATTATAGTACGTGTCAATTTTGAAAATTATTTAGTTCTTTCAAACAAATACTTCCTCAGATATGATTTCTAATTATACACAGAACATTTTAGTGCAAAATATATATTAAAAAACTCTATTTCCGTAAAAATGGTTAAGGTTGTATCTCTGAGATACACGTGCCCGAAGGCGGAATATTTTTGACGCGCCCGACCGAGGGTTAACGGCTAAAATAGAACCAGTAGGATGGAGGGTTAAGAAGGAGGAATTTCGAAAATTTGAATTATCTCCGTTATTATGCATCGGATTGAAAATTTGTATAGAATCAATCGTATTGCAAATGTAATGTTCTATAAATGTTATTATGTACTTTTTTTCATGATGCCAATTATTAACAGAGATACTCACATCAACCCCCACTCCTACTAATGCCATATCAACAATAAGCTGTTATATTATGAAGCACTTTATTAGAAGCCTAAATACCAAATATTGTTCTCATTGAACTTTTACGTTTTGAGATAAATACAAATAAATGATGAACAAGAGAAATCTGCTCACTTAACACAGTCCCTGTGTGATGGAGTTTTGTAATACATACATCAGATTCCTTCCATAGATCGGGAGTGCCGAAGGACTGGAGTAGATCAGCACCACACAGCAGCTTGACCGAAACCCTAACTCCATCGTTAGGCTGGTACCTCAGGATAGACTTCACCCAACCTGGCTCATCGTTTTCGTTCAATTTATCCTCCATCCCGTCATAATAACTAATTGCTGAATTCAGTTTATTCTGCAAAAAACAAACAAATAATTAATACATTTTTAAGAGTCAAAAATAATGGCTTTTCCATCAATATATATTTACCAAATAACATTGTTCATGAGACAAGACATAACCACATTTTATAAAAATCATTTGGTGATTTAATTTACAGGTTTTTATGGCATGCAGTATATACTTGAATATAATAAGTCCACTATAGTTTATACAAAAAAAAAAAATGTACACTGTCAAAGAATAAAAAATGAACAACACAAAATAATAAGTCTTCAGATAAATAATAACTAACGAATTGAAGCAGCAGAGTTCGCACAAAAAGAATGGAGCACTAATAGATACAACTGCAAGACTAAGCCACTATTTTTAACACCACACAACTAAAAGGTAATTTTGAGGTTGCTCGCAGTGTACCCACTTTAAAATTAGAGTAATTATTTTAGTATAAATAGTTCATGGCAACACTGTCACTGAGTGATATATATATATACCAAACAATATTGTTTGTGAGACAAAACATGAACATATTTTAAAGAAATAGTATAACACATAATCACAAAGATGCAAGATACAACAATATGCTTCTCCCAACCACTAACATAAATATTTCAAGAAAAGTGTATCATATTCAGGAGTAAAACTCTTTATGCATTGCCGGAATAGATTAAATCTATAAAATAATATTCTTCGTTTAAAAATAAAATGAAGAACTTTGGGTCAGAAGAATGTGTTTCATATAAAAGATGAACACTATGAAAAATGTCCAATTATTAAATAAAATTGCCAAAATATTCATCATAAAAAATTGGTCAAAAATAATTAATGATCAAGTATATTGTCTCTTTAATGTGGAACAAGTTCCTTATAAATTATAAAGCTTGTCATCCTTTAATAAATCTGTATGTCATAAATAAAAAAGTGTGTCATGCAGGAGCTGCTTAAAACTAAGCAGATTTCCCTCGTAAAGTTTAACAATAGATAAATTTCTATATACTGCTAACACAACACCACCGTGAATATTAAGTGAATAAATACATATGGTAATAAGGAATCATTCCACTGCCGGTGGGAAGCGTCTCAAATGTAAACAAACATGTCTGCCAATCCAACTCTCACCAGAAAGAAAAACAGTTTACTGAATTATATCAGAATATAACATATTAATTTGATTGAAAAACTATTTACTATGTCTTAATTTGTAATGTAATTTATTATGAATCAGAATAATTTTTTTTATCTCAATCAATCAAATTTATGTAGCTCAAAATCTTAAGAGCAGGAGGAGGGGTCCCCAGAACATATTTGCATATATGTCATATTATAATGGTCTCTTGAAAACAATATATTTGGGTATTTAAGGTTCGAATAAAGTGGTTTATTACATAACCGAGTATTGTTAGTTTTAACATGAGTAGAAGTGGGGGTTTGCTGATGGCTGAAAACTATCAAATCCAAATATCTTGGTTAACATTTATGATACTTAAAATATGTACAGAACAATATTTATAGATCATTTAATTTGCAATAAGATTGCAATTTTTTGATCCAACTTATAGTAATGGAGATATTTTGAATTTTCAAAATCCCCCCCCTCCCAAAACCCCCCCTCCCACTGGTCCGATTCAGCCGTTAATGAACTTGATATTTCTTTTTATATAAAATGATTAAAGGGAAATCTGCTAAAATAGAATATGTGGTGAGACGGTGTCACAAGCATGTTATACCAGTACTTGGGAAATCTGCTTAATTTATTCAGCCCCTGCGTGACGGGCTTTTTATCTTCATTTTTTTTTTGTAAACCATTACCTGATGATACTGAATAATTTTTCTAGTTGGAGTCCAGGTTTCCTGGCTGCATTCCCAGTCGCTGAGGTGAATCCAATCGGAATCCTTGAGTGACAGCTTAACTAGTGCGCATCTATGAGACGATGAAATCAGCTCCTTCTTCCCATAGCCATCATGAACAGGCGATATTATCCCTCCTATCACTTGGTATGTTCCCAGAGAGTGGAAATAATCTCTTGCTAACTCTATAACAGAAGACATTACACAAAATAAGTAATGTTGGGTGCTCAAAAACTACAAACAAGCAAGGGGGATACTAAGTTCATAAAGCTCAAGAGTTGCAAATATTAATTAATTTGGATCTCAAATGGTAAACCTAGAGAGATAAGTTCCATTCTCACTTGGGCAATAAAATTTTATTTAGTGGCAAATTCATTTAATAGAATCCTTAGTCCCATCCTGGTTAGAAAAGGATGGTAACCTGTAGAAAACCCACCCCAATTAGCCATAGCAGGAAAAAAATGGATGTTAACCCTTTCCTTGTGCAAAACCACTAAAGTGGCGCAAGGAAAGGGTTAATGAATAATAATAATATACAAAAAAAATATTTTCCTTTGTAATCATATATATATATATATATATTATTTATTAACATCCATTTCGTGGTATGAAGGCTAATTGGGACGAGTTATCAACAAGTAACATTCTTTTTTAGTCAGGGTGGGACTAAGGATTTTATTTACTGAATTTGCCACTAAATAAAATTTGATTGCCCAAGTGAGAATCAGACTCCCAACTCGAGGTTTACAAAGTGAGATTTAGACCAATGCCTCCACGCAAATGGCTAACCTAAACAACTGTAAGTCTATGAAGAGTGATTTATTTGAGCACATGTTCAATTCCCACATGGGCACATTACATCTGCAGTTAGATTTATGTAATTTGAGTTCTACGATATTAAAAATTGTAATGAATTATTATCATAAAATCAAATATAATAAAAAGAAAAGAGAAATGTGAAATAAACAATATAATTAATTATTAATTTTTTTTTTGCGACTAATTGGGACGGGTTATCTACAGGTTGCCACCCTTTTCTAGCCAGGGTGGGACTAAGGATTTTATTTAATGTGTTTGTCACTAAATAAATTCCTATTGCTCAGGCGGGAATCAAACCCACCACTCAAGGATTACCATGTGAGATTAAAGGCAATGCTTTAACACACATGGCTAACCAAAAATGACTCAGGGTCATGAAACCAACGGTAATACCAATTAACCACAACAAAATTGTAACCTAAACAATATAAAAGTGACTAAATAAAATAAAGTTAAACTCAAACAATGTAAAAGTTTTGCTATTCTTTAATTTGCGAGTCTCTGTAAAGCAAAATATATTCAATTATAATTCTCACTCCTCAAAACAACATTAAATTCTAATGTTTCTTTTGTAACATCCATTTTTTTTTTTTTTAACTTTATGAAATCATTATTATATTTATTAAATAATACATGAGGTGGGTCTTGGCAATCATGTCATTTTAAATTGCTCATGATTAAATTGGACCTAATTTAATTAAATATTTTGCGAGTTTATGTAAAAACGTTTGTGTTGTCTGTGAGTCGCAAGCACATTAGTCATTGTCTTGAATTTTAAATCTTGTTAAATAGTGCACAGTCTGTACATGTTCCATTAGAAATTTTATGCATTTTTTATGATGACTCTTAATTGTGTAATAGTTGTAAGTTATTTTTTGTAAGTATTGGTGTGAGCTGTAAGACTTGTTAAATTTTGCGCACTCTTTTTCCCATGTATGTATTGTGTCGATACGTAAGTCTTTATAATGAATGAAAGTGTGTATTCTGGGATTAGTGATGTATCTTGAGCTGCTTCCTTTGCTAATTTTACGGCTAGCTCATTTCCAACATATTTTGATTAATGTTTCCTGTACGCGAACCGTTTACACTCGGGATATGTATTGAGTAAACAAAAGTTGAGTAGTATATGTGTATGATCATATTTTTGTGTAGATTTCAAACGAGTTTATAATAAATTATGTTGCTTTTAAGAAGGCATATTTTTCAGAATTTATGGGAGATCTTGCATCAAGACTGTATTTGTATTTTAGAATAGTCCACTTGTAGTCTCAACAATTGTTGCTGCCCCAGGTGTAATGTTGACAATAGATATAGACTATCATGTACCACTGCTTATAGAAAGAAAGCATTATCTAGGAAATAAAACAGATTACAAGATAAGTCCGTTACACAACGGCTTACTACATTTCGTCCGTTATCTGTCTTATTTAACAATTGTGTCTGTACTAAGACAAAAAAAAAAAATATATCATAAATTGACTCACCAAACATACGTAAATGCATATGAGTCGGTGGATTGAACGATCCACAAGCAAGGAGAACTATTTTGCTCTTAGCCATTGCTGCTAACTTTTTAAAAAATGCTCACAATATACTGGGTTAAGGCCATATCAAACAGATCGAATATAAATCTGTGTCATCTTTCAGAAGATGCTGTAATACTGATAACAGTGATAACGGCCGCTGTTGATAACTTCAGTGACTAGTTTACTTTTAAAACAAAGAGATAGCGCAGCGAAGGTGTTTATTATATAGGGATCTGAAATGTGTGACGCATTGAAATCCCTTCTTGTGTTCTACCTTTATTACTATGTATTTTAAATTATTAAAAAGTCTGTCATATAGGGGCTACGTAAGCAAAGGAGATTTCTTACGTCCTGGAATGACACACTAGTAATGCCATTTCACCATGTATTCTCTATTTAGAGAAATAATGGGGGTGCACGTAGCTCCCTTAATATTTTAGCAGATTTCCCATAAGGGAAATCAGCTATTGAGGTTGTACTCATGACGGAATTTTCGAATTTTTTTTCAAATGTCCATCGATCCTACCTAGTAGATGACGTAAATGAGGTCCGTTCAAAACTGTATATATATTATATATATATATATATATATATATATATATATATATATATATACCTATCTGTCTATCTATATATTTGTCTGTTACCGCTCTAGCGGTCGCAATTTTTGATTGATCGTTACCAAACACGATATTTGGTCGTTTTATGTAAAAAAAAGATCAAGTTCGTTAACGGCTGAAATCGAACCAGTGAGAGGGGGGTTTAGTGGGGAGGACTTTCGAAAATTCAAAATATCTCCATTACCGTACGTCGGATTGAAAAATTGTACAGAATGAATATTATTGCAAATTAAATTTACTATAAATATTGTCATATACATTTATTCCCTATCTTGAATATTAAGCGAGATATTTGCATTTGTATTCTGCGTGTGGTCAGCAAGAGCCGGCTATGTTCGGACTTCCCACCGAGAGCTCTGGCGGCCGTTTCCGTAACTATTCATCCCTCGTGAATAGATTTAGAGATTCCTTACTACTTCTGTTATTATTAGGCAGATTTCTCTATTGTAAAACTTCACGTGGGAAATCTGCTTAGTTTACGCAGCCCCTGTGTGAAGGAACTTTTTAGTTAATAGAAAATGTACAGAACAACATTAGAGTATCATTAGTTCAACAAAAATGTTTCTATAACATTCTTCGACTCGACTCATAATTACAAAGATATTTTGAATTTTCAAATTCAAGTACGATGTAGTAAAAATAAATATTTTCGAATTAAGAAAGTAAAATCTTAATTGATGTCATCACACGACCTTTTTGCATGCACCTCAAACAGAAAAAGTTCAATGAAAACAATATTGCGTATTTAAGCTTGGAAAAACGAGATTTAAAGAGGGAAAATAAAAAAGTCCTGTTCACTTTCAATATATTAAAAAAATAACTCCTTCTTAAAGAGGAATATTGTTGTTTTTATTACAAAAACATTAATAAACGTTGTTTATTAGAGTTCATTTGGATTGCAAAATTAAACACACACAAGCTTCAGAGTTTTTATCACTGCACAAATTATTTTACAATGCACTACACACTTGGTTAATTGTTCTCTACTCAGCTTCAATGTTCTTCTTATTGCACAGTCCAATAACTCACTCACGATCACTGAAGTTCACAAAAACACGGCACTGCACTGATCTTCTAGAAGATAACGGTACTGCACTTCCCTTTACTTAAACACGGCACAAGACTGTTACTAAAGCTGCACTGAATGCACTGTTATCACTTGAAGAGAGCTTAGAACACACGAACTAATTCTTTTTTTTTATCTGAGATCCAGTAGCAGAATTGGATGAGTTTTGGGGGACAGAATGACCTGCCATGGTTGTCCCGACTGTTCCCCTTCTACTGAACACTATAGTTCCATTTAAGGGGATGCTGTAAGCTGGTGTGGGTGTAATGGAACAAGGGCTGTAGGTTACCCGGCAACTGGAAGTACCTGGTGGTAGGTTGTAACTAACTAGTTCCGGGCGGGATGGTCCCTTTTATAGCTTGGCGAAAAAACCTCAAAGCGGAATGCCAAGACACGACGGGTATTGCGAAGAACAGACTGGACCATCCGTCCGTTTGATCTACTTCGTACTCATTATCATGATCAACTATCATGTATATTACCAGAGATATTTGTTTTTTTCATAGTCTTCAGTAAATCCCACTCCTACTCATGACAGAATAGCGATACGCTGTTACATCATGAACCACTTTAATCTATGCTTGAATACCAAAAATTGTTTTCAAGCGACCATTATGTGGGATAGGTGCTAATTCGTGATCCAAAAATGTTTATTTGATCTATATTATACTCGACACATAACCGTTTTAGTCAAAACTAAAGATCACATTTGTTATTTGTGGAAATTGTGCATGGAATAGTGGGGAAACAGAGGGGGGGGGCGAAACTTAAAAATATTTCCATTATTATTAGTCGACAAATGTTGTAGAACCAATCTTGTTGAACTACTGTTAATCTACAACTTTTCTTCTATGCATTTTTCGTAACTCGAACATTAAGAGAGCCATTCATGGTCACTTGTTTTCAACCATTATGGGACTGAAATCCTTTATTTTTAAGTTTACCATCATATTTTGAATTCATTAAAGGCAGTGAATGATGCAGTGGAAAGAGTGGTAAAACTCATGGAAGATTTCAACGGGTTACTGTAGTGAAAGAGGTGCATAAAAAGTATATATTGCGAGGTGTGCCTGGAGACTGTATCAGACAGGTTAAAACGAAAGTTTGTTTAATAATGTTCATTAATTAGGCTATATTACTTAAATTATTAGATTTTGATAATAAATTAAGATTTTTATTTGTAACATTATTCGAAAATTCAAAATATCACAAATGGGATTGTAAAACGTTATAGAAACATTTTTGAACTCTAATATTGTTGTTCCATCTTCGTAGAAATAGTGAATCTCTTGTGGAACAACAGCATTAAGGTCTTGCATGTTTTGTTTTTTTTCCATTTCTGAAAAGACGATCACTTGATTTTTGTACAAAAGAGGTTATACTGAAAGTCATTCTTAAGGATCCTTCTTCTTTGAGGTAACAGCTTCAAATTTGTTCGGAAGTGTATCTTATAGTAAATTCCATCAGGCTTATATGTGATCTGAACTAAATCAATCACAGTTGGATTATCTTTTGAGTTCCCTGGTCGAACTGAGGGTTATACTTCTCCACCTATTTCATAGTTTTTGCTCTTTACATTCTAGGGAAATGGTTTCAGTGGAGCTTCTCTACTAACTGCTATGTAATCAGAAGGAAGATGCATTTCTGTGTTTTTAGCAGATTTCCCTTAAGGGTAATCAGCTATTGAGATTGTACTCATGACGGAATTTCCGAAAATTTTCTTCAAATGTCCATCGATCCTACCTAGTAGAAGACAAAAATGAGGTCCGTTCAAAATTGTATATATATATATATATATATATATATATATATATATATGTTTGTCTGTTACCTCTCTAGCGGTCGCAATTTTTGTTTGATAGTTACCAAACTGAACATTTAGTTGTTTTATGTAAAAAGAAAGATCAAGTTCGTTAATGGCTGAAATTGAGCCGGGGGGGGGGGGTTAGAGGGGAGGATTTTTCGAAAATTTCGAAATATCTCCGTTACTATACGTCGGATCGAAAAATTATACAGATTCAATCTTATTGCAAATTACATTTACTATAAATATTGTTATATATATATATATTTATTCTTTATTTTTAATATTAACCGAGATATTTGCATTTTTATGAAATCTGGGTGGCTAACGGACGAGTGAAATTCCCACCAAAAGCTAGTTTATAGCCTTTATTCCTCCTTCTGCCTCATGCCACTACTTATTGAATCCCAAGACTGAAATATTTTTGATTATGACACCATAATTTCATTTTAGAAGATTTTTATAATATAAAGCTGATGCTGACCAAACAGTTGTACCTGCTGTAAATTCACAGTGTATGTATGTATTGTGTGTGTGTGTGTGTGTGTGTGTGTGTGTGTATGAATGGAATATAAGAAATACATAGTGGAATCCCTAGTTGACCTGTACCCTAAAAGTTCTATTTATGAAGAATAAAATCTTCAGAAATGAACTTACCTTTCTTGATTCCATTGTGATCATCTTTGTAGAAGTCGAGAATACTAAAAGATAAATTATTATTCAAACCGAAACTGTTTGACATACGTGTTTGCCGCATTATAATCGGATTTTCTCTGCTATAACTGTGCATCTTAACTCAGCTGGTCTTGACATACGAGTATTTTACACAGAAATCCATCAATTGGAATGCAAGGACAATTTTAAACTCTTTATTTCTTTTGAGCTTGAGTACGAGTTACAAACAGAACATCAAGAACAGTACAATTATGGTAAATATTAAAAAACCAGGAATTTTCATTTTTTTGACTTTCGAGGTTGCTGATCAACATTCGATGTGGTGAAATGGCATTAATAGTGTGTATTAAAGTTTTTAGTATTCTTTATTCTCTTTGTAATTTTTTTCATGTCTCTTTGGACAAGACTATCGAAAATAATATAAATCGATAGGCAGCATTATTCAGATCTCTCTCAGCTATTGCTTTGTCAATGTTTGCTTCTCCTAGTCGTTTACTAGTGTTCTCTTAGTAGTCAAAGCCTAATTCGTTGCATATCTCAAATTCTTAAGTGTAGTAAATAATTATAGCGATGAGTGAAAAAATAGTTTTCTTGTTTGTGACTTTATTGAATTTTGTGAATGTGCTTGCAGAATGGAATTCCAACGATTACATGAAACGAGAACATTCCCTTATCAAACCATATCAAGGTGAAGAATTATTTACCTTTGTTCTTATATACCTTTGTCGTTAACAAGTAACACAAATATTTAACCCATTTTTTTTTGTCTAGGCTCATTTAAGTGGTTTGATTTGTTCCTTTTTTATAGACAATTTTATGCTAATAGTATGAGAAATTTCACCATTGTCAGATGATTACCTTTGAATTGTAAGCAATCATAGCTAATGATAGTCCGTGAATGTCCACTCTTCTAGCTAAATGGAAAAGCTGATTTCAAATTAAATCTTGGTCTAACAGCTAGATAGTGTAGGGGGCTCAGGTTAGCCATGTAATTTTAGGGGCTGATCTTAATCTTACTGTAATCCTAGGGTGGCGAGTTCGATTCCCACCTGGCCAATAGTAATTTCTGTATTGACCAACTCACTAAATAAAATCCTTAGTCCCAGCCTGGCTAGAAAAGGGTCGTAACCTGTATATTACTCGTCCCAATTAGCCATAGTAGCAAAAGGTGGACAATAATAATTAATAATGTGTAGTCTAGTATTTTCACTGTGATCGCCCACTCTATGGGAGTGGATAGAGAGCTATAAATTTGCGGAAACCAAGAAACAAATTTGTATTCTGTTAGAAGCTCAAGTGCTTGTTGACATAAAATATTAGAATTATTAAAAGTTGCGAGACTTCGTGTCATTTTGAAATTTGCCCAATCATCCTTGGAATTCCTTCCAATTTAAACTTTAGTCTATGAAAAATTCCCCCACATTTTATTGAACATGGCTACAATCTATTAAGTATTGAATGATTAAACACAGAGATTTGGGTGTAAATAAATTTTTTCCAAGGGTTTTTGTGCTATATAAGATTTTGTTCTTTTTTTTTAGGGTGGTTAGTGGGAGGGGATTGGGTTATTGAATACCAGTTATTTATCTTATGGTCCACTATCATTCATGTAAGGACTGATCACATTTCTAAAAATAAAAGTTATTTTGATTTCCTCATACATTTTTTGGATGGGGGGGGGCATTCTTTCACTATCAGAAATTTATAACATTATATTGGAGTATTTCATAATAATTGTGTGTATTTCAAAAACTCATTCATATATGAATGCCTTATTTAAGAAATAATTTTGTATAACCGGCAGATATTCATTAACCCTTCACAGTATTTTCTTGTGTGTAATAAATTACAATAGATGCCAACAGAAAATCTGTACAGTTAAAAGCGATATTATTTTTCCCCACTTTATTCAAAACACTATGTGTTTTATTATATTTTGAGCTACTTCATGAGTATGTATCCTCAACCTTGTATTGCTGCATGCTCACTTAGCAAGGTCCCTCTGTCCTTCATGTGTGTAATTCAGGGTTAGCCCTAAAGTTATTCCAGTATTATGTTAAGTAATTGTGTTACGGGATCCATTAATTTGGGAAAAGAAAGATGCAGTCTTTCCATATTAAATGTTTATTTTTGACAACCAGTTTCATTATATCAATGACATCTTGAGGTCTTGTCTTATAAAGTGTCTACTTCTTAGTACAGTGACTGGATTTTTTGGGCTACCTTAGTACAAGTTGTCTAGCCATGTTCTTGTATATCTTTAGCAGATTTCTCTTGAGGGAAATAAGCTATCACTCATTATGTGATTTTTGAAAAATTTCATCAAATTAATATCGATCCTACATAGGTGATGATGAAAATGAGGTTCCAAAAAGAATTTGTTTTATGCAAAAAGAAAGATCAAGTTCGTTAACAGCTGAAATCTGACGAGGGGGAGGGATTACGAAAATTCAAAATATCTCTATTACTATACGTCGGATCGAAAAATTGTATAGAACCAATCTTATTGCAAATTAAATTTACTATAAATATTTTTATATAAAATCATTTTCTATCCTTAATGTTAACGGAGATATTTCCATTTTTCAGTTTTCAGCCTACAGGAAACCATCACTCCTACTCATGTCATATTAACAATAAGCTGTTATATCATGAACTACTTTCTTACAAGGTTAAATACCATATATTGTGTTCATTGAACTTTTACTTTGTGAGATATATGCAAATACCTACTGTTGACCCCCCCCCTTCCTTTGTTCTTGGATTACTAAAATTTGAGTGATTTTGATAAAAATGATTCTATCCATTACAAATTACAGCACTAGCTTTAGTAAATAGTTTTCAATAAAATTAATATATTATATTCAGGTATATTTTATTGTTTTAGCAGATTGAGATTGTCTATAGCTATTGAGGTTGTACTCATGACACGATTTTCGAAATTTTTCTTCAAATGTTCATTGATCCTACCCAGGAGATGACGAAAATGAGGTCCTTTCAAAATGGTATATATATTTGTCTGTTACCGCTCTAGCGGTCGCAATTTTTGTCTTATCGTTACCAAACTTGATATATAATCGTTTTATGTAAAAAGAAAGATCAAGTTCGTTAATGGCTGAAATCGGTCACGGGGGAGGGGGGTTTAGAGGGGAGAATTTCTAAAATTCTTAATATCTCCGTTATTATGCGTCGGACCGAAAAATTGTATAGAACCAATCTTATTGCAAATGTAATGTTCTATAAATGTGTTATGTACATTTTTTCACTATCTTGATTATCAACTGAGATATTTGCATTTTTTAGTTTTCGGTCTTCAGTAAAGCCCCACTCCTACTCATCTCATATTTTCAATATTCTATTATGTTATGAAGCACTCTATTTAGAGCTTAAATACCAAATATTGTTCTCATTGAACTTTTAAGTTTTGAGATAAATGCAAATACGTGGCGGACGTGGGAAATCTGCTTAGTTAACGCAGCCCTTTTAGCCAGGACTTTTTTTTCCAGTTTATCTATTCAGCGCTTTGAGGTTGGCTGACCTATTTGTTTACAATTCAGCCGTTTTCCGCAGCAGAGATTATTAACTTGTAAATTGACTGAAGGATTTCCCATTGCCTTTTGTATTTATTCACTTAACATTCTCGGTATTGCTACTAGTATGCAGATTTATCTATTGTAAACCTTCGCTGTGTAAATCTTCTTAGTTTACACATCTCCTGCGTTATGGGCTTCATTTACTTAGAAATCTGCTTAGTTTATGTAGCTTCTACATAAAATAGCGGCATACTTTATTTAACAATATAACTAGATTATATTTGATTGATTGTTTGTTGCTAAGGTGCTGGGATGATGGTCCCCTATTGGGATTTCCACGGGAGCACGCTGGTCACACCTAACCATGTCAGAATAACGCCCGATCATCAAAGCAAGCAGGGAGCACTATGGAATTCTGTTGTGAGTATATACAACTTTCCTTTCTCTTTGTAGTAACTTATTGTGAAATTTTTATTCATGTTATTATTACTAACTTCCTTCATATTATGGGGAAAAATCCAATTTTTTTGAGGGTGTTAATTCCATACTTGTCAATCCTACCTAGGAGATAATGAAAATTAGGTCTGCTTATTTTCTACATATCCCGTACAACATTACATGCATTTGCTTATTAGTAACAAATAGCTTATGTGCAATTTTTTTAAATAGATTTATATAAAACTAAACTCAACTCTAATAAATATATCTGAACATTGTTACACAAAATTTGAAATAGTAAATTGCTGAAAATTGATTATTTTGTATGGTTCATAGAATAGTTGTTATTCTAATAACCTATTTTCAGGTACAAAACTTCTGCAAATTTCCTATTGCATTAACTGAACAAAATTCTATCCTCGACTGGCGATCGATTTGTTATTTTCATCACTTACTTTTTTAAAAGATTCCTTTCATTTGATAGCACCCTATAGACATGTATGAGATGGGTGTAGATCTGTTTTGGGTTGTTTCTCAGTTTAAATCTGATTAGTTGAACTTTAATTGTGTCATTTCCTGTTATATATATATATATATATATAAAATTGTAACCTCAGTCTGTACATTGATTTTTTTGCGAAATTTCATGATAACTTTTTGTTTCACATGTCATAGACACCATAACTGCATTTTGTTTCTTTGGTGTCTGTTTGTTTGTTTGTTTGTTACCTTTTCACGCATAAACGGCTGAACCGAATTTTATGAAACTTGGTATGTATATTACTACTAACCCAACTTAGACTTTAGGCTATATTAATATTCTCTGAGACGAACAGGAGTGGGGGTTTTAAGGGAAGCCTGAAATTAAAAATAGCGATATTTCGTTTCCTATTGGTTTTTCGGCAAATATGCATATAACAAAAGTTGTTTAATTTGTTATTTAGAGTAACTTTTGTTGTATACACTTTTGTTTTTATAAAAAAGCATAAACAAAATATACACTGAAAACTAAAACGGGGGCCGACTATTTTATTGGGCACTAACGGTTGAACAGAACTTAACAAAACTCGGTATGTCAATTAGCATTAATTCTTCCATAATAATAAGCTATATTAAAAGTTTTAGGTTCAAACGGGAGCGGGGGTTATAAGGGAGGTCTGAAGTAGAAATTCGCGATAGTTCGTATTCTATTTGTTTTTCGGCAACCGTGCACATGACAAAAGCTGTTTACTTTTTTATTTAGAGTAAATTTTGTTTTATATTTTTTTTTTTTTTTTTTTTTTTTTTAAAAAAGAAGTTATGAAGCAAGTAATGTGCATAGAAATTTGATATGCTCAACAGTTTATTCCAATATGAACTACCAGGTACCTCACTTAGATAAATTAATTCAAATCCATGTTAAAATGTTATCCTTAATAATGCAAATCTATGTAATTATTTAACGTTAACAACAGATTGCACAAAGTAAAGTATACTGACCTCCCCACCCCCCCTTCTCTTATCCCAAACTTTAGTTCATGAGAAACGCCGGTTTTACCTATGTGCATTTAATACTTTATTTAATTATAACGTGAAAAATATTTGAAAAAAAAGTTTTAGTTTTGTGAATAAAATGTAATCTGATTTGTTCGTATAATTTCATGTATTACAGGATTGATATTCTAAATGTGTTGGGAGCACTGGGCATAGGGGGGTGTCATGCTACTTCCTTTGTACCATCAGTTCTGCCGCTTCCCTGCTGACCTCATATTGGTCTATGTTTACATGGTAATTGATGCTTATAGCAATTTAGTGTTATTCTCCGGAATGTGAATTTCTTTAATTATCATAAGTAAATAATTTAAAAGGATGAACGCTGGGAGATGCACCCAGTTATTTCTGGTATTTATGAACTCTGCCCCGTCAATATCTGATATACTATACTGAACACCAATATTAATATACAGTTTACGTTAAGAGTATTTTTAATAGCGGTTATGACGTACCTAAAACCGCTGTCACCATTAAGCTTTGTACCGCATCAAGGGAAAGGAACTTTTATTCAGACATGGTTTGGAAGACAGAAGACATTCTACGATTATGAATTATACTGTTCATTATGTTATAAACAAAACAACATGCACAGTAGACGGGAAATATAAAACTATTGAGGAGATTGAAGTCTTAAATAACAGATAATTTTATTATTAAGAATTCCACTGGACGACGGGTATTAAGCCTAAACACTGGGACGGGTAAATTTCAAAATATTGTGCAAAGTAAAGCCTTGCCAAAACAAATACCATCACCATTCAGCCTCAAATCAATCCCCGGGCGAAGTCGGGTATCTGAGCTAGTATATATATATATATATATATATATATATATATATATATATATATATATATATATATATATATATATATATATATATATATTTGTTTTCTGGGACTAAAAATGATAAGAAGTGCTCATCAACTTTTAGGCAATTGAAGAGCCAATTCTCTTGAAATTTTAAGAACAAAACAATTTTTCTAATTTACCATCGTTTCTAAAATAAATTCATTCAATATTTTTCTTCGTATTGTTTGATTGTTAAAAAAAAAAAGAGTGAAAAAAAAAATTATATTTGTCATTGACTTGTTTAAAATTGAGATAATTATGATTTATGAACATACACAATGTGACAAACGACTGTTACTGATAATGTCATATTATG
This sequence comes from Riptortus pedestris, assembly GCA_019009955.1. Taxonomy (NCBI): domain Eukaryota; kingdom Metazoa; phylum Arthropoda; class Insecta; order Hemiptera; family Alydidae; genus Riptortus; species Riptortus pedestris. Next base: position 149,002,255 of record CM032231.1, read on the forward strand.
AAATACTCGTATACCTCTTAGTAGCAAAGTAAATTATTTTTTTTGTGTCTCTCCTTCCAAATTCTATAATTATTTACAATATATTAATTTGAGTTCCATGTACTTATAAATATGTACAACTTATTATAATATTACAAATTTTAATATTATAATAGTTGTAGGAAAGAAATTTTTAATGTTATTTTTCGTAGATCTAAATAAATAAAACTTTAAGGATTGTCTGATTTTCTGTTTAAATTCCATGGGTATAATTTTTTTTCACGTTTCAAAACGTTCTATGACCAATGACGGCAAAATTAGAAAATCTTGTCTATTTGTCTGTCCGTCTGTTTGTTACTCATTCACTCAAAAATGACTCTGAGGAATTTTATGAAATTTCATATTTGGGGGGTCAATTATCCCAAGGTACATTATAGGCTATAAGAGAATCTGAATTTTATCTAGGAAGGGCTTTAGCAGTCGCAATTTTTGTTTAATCGTTACCAAACTCGATATTTAGTCTTTTTATGTAAAAATAAAGATCAAGTTCGTTAACGGCTGAAATCAGGGAAGGGGGGGGGTTTAGAGGGGGAGGATTTTCGAAAATTCGAAATATCTCCATTACCATAGGTCGGATCGACATTTGTATAGAACCAATCTTATTGCAAATTAAATGCACTATAAATATTTTTATACATTTATTCATTATTTTGAATATTAACCGAGATATTTGCATTTTTCAGTTTTCAGTCATCAGCAAAACGCCAATTCCAGTCATGTTACATAAACAATACTCTGCTGCATAATAAATCACATTATTTGAATCTTAAATACCAAATATTGTATTCAAGAGACCTTTATTATACGAGATACATGCAAATATGTTCTGGTGACCCCCTCCCCCGTCTTAAGGTTTTTGACTATTAAAAATTGATTGATTGAGATAACAATTATTCTGACTCATTATTAATTACAGTACTCGATATAGTAAATAGTTCTCAATAAAATTAATATGTTATATTCTGATATATTTCAGTAATTGTTTTTATTTCCAGTGTAAAGCGGGCAGACCCGTTTGTTTACATTTCTAACCTAATGCTTCCTGTCGGCAGGTTATTGAAATTGGATGAAACATTTCTTATTTCCGTTTGTATTTATTCACGGTGTTGTTGTGTTAGCAGTGTGTATATTTATCTATTACTAAACCTCACGAGGGAAATCTGCTTAGTTTACGCAGCCCCTGCGTGACGGACTTTTGTTTAGAATACTACCGATTTTGCTCCTAATTTGTTATTTACATTTATTCGCCTTCCACATCCCGGGTGCTAAAGACTATTTCCGTTTTATGAAAATGCCTGAATAGAATCGGCAAATTGTTTGTATATGTATTAAGGGAATGAGTATTGTTGATTGAGCCATGTGATACTTTACACCTCATCATCTTCTGTCGTATTTCAACAGACTGCCTGGACAAATTGTTTTACATTTACGGGAAATTTAATTTATTCGAACCCAAAAATGATAATATACTTGTCAATATTCATCCAATTGACATTACACACTTCATTCCTAAAATTATAAATAAGACTAATTTGACATAAATAATAAATGGAGTATTTAGTGCTTCCATTACCAATATTTATGTTTCGGCAGGGAACCATTATTATATCAAGTAATTTCCGAATAACATCAATACTAACCATAAATTTGTCTAAACACTCATATCTGAGGTAAAACAAATGAATGTCATCCCTTTTAGGTGAGGCTGTACTCATGACGGAATTTTCAAATTTTTTCTTCAAATGTCCATTGATCCTACCTAGTAGATGTCGAAAATGAGGTCCGTTCAAAACTGTATATATATATATATATATATATATATATATATATATATATATATATCTATCTATCTACATATTTGTCTTTTACCGTTCTAGCGTTCACAATTTTTGTTTAATCGTTACCAAACTCGGTATTTAGTCGTTTTATGTAAAAAGAAAGATCAAGTTCATTAATGGCTGAAATCGGACCAGTGGGAGGGGGGGGTTTAGAGGGAAGAATTTTGAAAATTCAAAATATCTCCGTTACTATAAGCCGGATCAAAAAAGTGTATAGAATCAATCTTATTGAAAATTAAATGCTCTGTAAATAATGTTATATACATTTATTCATTATCTTGAATATTAACCGAGATATTTACATTTTTCAGTTTTTAGCCTTCAGTAAACCCCCACTTCTACTAGTGCTACATAAACAATGATCTGTTATATAATAAAATATATCAATTGAAGCCTAAATACCAAATATTGTTTTCATTCAACACTTTGTGAGATATGCAAATACGTTCTGTTGTCCCCCCCCCTTCTTTTGTTTTTGGATTACTAAAATTTGAGTGATTGAGATAAAACTGATTCTGATTCATTACAAATTGCAGCACTAGCTTTAGTAAATTGTTTTCAATGAAATTAATGTTATATTCTGATATATTTTATTAATTGTTTGTATTTCCGGTCTATCTATGCAGCGCTACGAGGTTGGCTTGCCTGTCTGTTTACAATTCAGCCTTGTACATTTACTGGGCATTCACAGTAGTGTTACCTGTATGTATATTCATCTATTGTAAACCTTCGCGTGGGAAATCCGCTTAGTTTACGCAGCCCCCGTGTGACAGACTTTTATTAATGTTCATGTTGCAGGGTATTTGTGTTATTGATGAATATGACACAATGATTTTGTGTTTCCGATCCTTATATTTCTACGGGTAAGTATTTCTATTTCAACCCATCAACGATGGCAAGCATGTCTAGTAGTATATTCATAAGTACAGATTTCAAATTTATTTATTTTAAATAATTTATGAATTATGATATTATCTCTTGAAAAGGAACACAAGCTTGAAATGTATTGGGGATTTTGAAATTAGAGATATTTTAAATAAAAGCATTTTTGTGAATGTAGTTTTTATTTTAGTTGTGATGGCTCACAAATAAAGAAATATATTGGGGGGGGGGGTCATTGGACAAGAAGAAGAAAAAAATATGTATATATATATATATATATATATATATATATATATATATATATATATATTTATTGTAATAATACCGAATAAAAGTATATGCAAATAAATGTGAATAAATATCAATTCTTTATGCTGAAAACTCAGTATTTATTTGGGGTGAAATTGTGTATAATATGAAAGGAGAGCTAATTGTTGTATGTTTATTGCAGCCATGCTTTGTGCCAAGCTGGGAGATGCAGGTCCACTTTAAAATCCACGGTCACGGTAAGGATCTGTTTGGCGATGGGATGGCGATCTGGTATGCCAAAGAACGGATGGAAGCTGGGCCAGTATTCGGGAGCAAGGACTATTTCCACGGGATGGCTGTCATCATTGATACATACAGCAATCACAACGGCGAGCATAATGTAAGCAAAATAACTCCTTTTGTAAAATAGTATTGGGTAATTCCCTTGCGCATCCTTATGAATATCGAGGACTCTAATTTTCTCCATTTTATTTTATAAATGGCCGCAGAAGCATCAAGGATGAGCTCCGTAGCAAAATGCCAGGAGCATATATCATATCTTGTTCCTTATGTGTTCCGATGTATTCCCAGGCAGGCATGGTAAATACTCCTGCCATTGTGCTATGGAGCCCATCCTTCATGCTCGGTTTGTCTTAGACCATAATAGTAATAATGACATGAGCCGTGTGGACATTTTTTGAATTGTTCAAATTTTATGCTTAGTTATATTAAAAACATTTTGGGCTGTAGTTTTATATACTTCCTCGCATGGTTTTGGGATATCCTTGTGTGTTTTTTGTACTTACAGCTCTGAAGATAAAAATAAAGATTTTAATGGTTATTGGCCCAAGGTCTCTCCTAGAAAACTATTTGTTTCTTGGAGTGAAATGAAATGTATTATTTCCATTAAATGTTAACATAACATATTAGGATATGTCAAATATTTTTGTTTTTTATAAAAAAAAAAGACTAATATTATGCCAATTAATTTCTTTACATATCATTGAATAGCATTTACTTATAGAATATATTTGTTATAAAATTAGCTCATAATGAATATATTTTATAAAACCTATCAATTTAATAATTTTATTTATATAAAAACATTAATTGTTTTTCTTTCCTGTCTATCTATTTATTCAGCGCTCTGAGGTTGGCTGACCTGTTTGTTTACAATTCAGCTGTTTTCCGTTTTAGATATTATTAACTTGTAAATTGAGTGATTGATTTCTTATTACCGTTTGCATTTATTCCCTTAACAGTCATTGTGGTGTTACCAGTATGTAGATTTTTCTTTTGCAAACCTTCCCATGGGAAATCTGCTTAGTTTACGCAGCCCCTGGGTGATGGACTTTTTATTGTAATAGGTGATATAATACATTATAAAGAACCAATAGTCTATTGTTTAGTGTAGGAAAACAAATTTATTCAATACTTTAACATATTTAATACTTTTACTGAAACACCGGTCTGAGAGGCCGGTAGAGATTTTCATATTCATGTATGTTAGACCTGCTAATATTGGTGGGCTCTCTACCTCATTAACTGTGAGTCTTTCCTTCTTCTATACACAGAAAGTGTTTCGGATTAATTTGTCAACGGCATTCGACCTTGACTAGTTATTGCTCGTTTTGCTCTGGTCTCGTGTACCTCTTGTTTCGGGTAACAGCCTATGTATAGTTGGTCTAAGATAAGGGGTAATTCGGTTTACGTATGTTGTGTACCTTTCATTATAGCTTGTAACACTGTTTGATCGTATTCTTTTCGTGTGTGTTTTACATTGCATATGATTAGCTATGGAGCCTTTCATGAGCCATTGGCCAATAAAACGCTCATCGTCACGATCTATATATCGTACGGATGACAGTGATTTCAATGAAAGGGTTAAAAATGACAATAATAGATTAAATGTGATACAAGTTATTTAGTCAATAACTAAAAATAATGAATTTGTTGATGGGAATTACTGTTAACCCTTCCAGGCCTGTGCGACCGGATGATTCGGTTTACGTTACGTAATTCATGTTTCAGTAAGAGTGTTAATTTTTTACACATTTTATAAAGTTGAGGGAACTGCATTGGGACCTTATTGTCTCCAAGTAAAAGACAATGATCAAAATCCAAATGGTTCTTCCAAGGGCCTACATTCAAATAGTCTATATCAACTTGAGGCATCCATGTCATCATATACTTGATGTCTTTGACCCTTTCTGTTAGTAGTTTTTTCTTATCCTGTACTAGACTTGCACCTCAGCGGACACTTAACTGCGATAAGGCTGTGTCAATTGCTATCTTCACTGTTGGAACTATCCTCAAAACTGTCATTAATCCACAATTTTTTATTTTTTGAGTCCATTTTTACTATTCAACAAATAATCAAAGACATGACAACATTAACTCAACAGCAGCAATAACTATACTTTTTCAGCTGACTCGGCTGATAGAACTGTATGGTTCTCAAGTCTGCCAACTTATGCTGGTAGAGCTAAATCTCACTGCTCAAAACTAAACAACTATTATGAATTTTGTTATGAAATTTTAGATGTATATTGGAATAGGCATTATGTTCATGTCGGAGGAATGAAATAAAAAAAAAGTGGACAATACAAATAGAACCCTCTGGTTCTCACGTCTCTATATGTGGAAGGAAAATTCATTATTTTGAATTCCTTAATGTGTGGCTCTCTCAACTTTCTGTCGAATATAAACCTCTATTCTGCAAATTAAGCATTAAAATTTGATTTTTATGAATTATGAAAGAAATCAGCCACTTTTGTGAATGATGAAAGAGAATTCCATCAAAACCTTCACTAGTTTTCATTGGAAAATTTAGACACTTTCCATTGTATATTACCACCATCTTCAGAACTATCAAACAGATTTTTGTATAGGCCCAGGTCCTACTAGGACTATATTATCTAATCATTAGTTATTATACTTACATTTAAAATTTTAAAAAAGATTTCTTTGCAGGTTTGTGTAATTTTTCTATTCCATTTAAAATTAATTTTGTATTTTATTTTTCGTTTCCAGCACCAGCACCCGTATATTTCTGCTATGATAAATAACGGGACCCTGCATTACGACCACGATAAGGATGGCACACACACTGAGCTGGCTGGCTGTGAGGTCAAACTCCGCAATGTCTTCTACGATACTAACCTCGCTATCCGATATGAGCAGGATACACTAACAGGTCTCTATTCTCGCATCCATTCTGGGCTTTTAATTATTTCTATAGATGTGCTGAGTTGAGTTTTATATATATACTAGCTCAGATACCCGGCTTCGCTCGGGAATTCATTTGAGGCTGAATGGTGATGGTATATTTTTGGCAAGGCTTTACTTTGCACAATATTTTGACATTTACCCGTTCCAGTGTTTAGGGTTAATACCCGTTGTTGGCATTTGTTAATAATAAAATTATTTTTTTATGTAAGACTTCACTGTCCTGCATATTGTCATATTTCCCATCTCCTATGCATTATGCATAGATTTGAATTATTAAGGAGAAAATATTGACATACATTTGAATTAATTTTTTCAGGTGAGGTACCTGGTAGTTCATATTGAAAAGAAGTGTTGAGCAAATTTCTCTAAATAACAAAATAAACAACTTTTGTTATGTGCATATTTGCCGAAACCCCAATAGGAAATCATTATTATTAATTTCAGGTCTTCCTTATAACCCCCACTCCTGCCCGTCCCTAGAAATGTTAGTATGGCTTAATATAAGGAAGGCATTAGTGCTAATTCACATACCGAGTTTAGTTTAATTCGGTTGAGTCTTTAGTGCCAAATAAAATAGTGGACTCCCGCTATAGTTTATAGCGTATAACTCATTTATACTTCCGTATACGGCAAAAGTACATATAACAAAAGATACTCTAAATTACAAAATAAACAACTTTTGTTATGTGCATATTTGCTGAAAAAGCAATAGGAAACGAAATATCGCTATTTTTAATTTCAGGCCTTCCTTATAACCCCCACTCCTGTTCATCTTAGAGAATATTAATATAGCCTAAAGTCTAAGTTGGGCTAGTAGTAATATACATACCAAGTTTCATAAAATTCGGTTCAGCCGTTTATGCGTGAAAAGGTAACAAACAAACAAACAGACACCAAAGAAACAAAATGCAGTTATGGTGTCTATGACATGTGAAACGAAAAGTTATTGTGAAATTTCGCGAAAAAAAATCAATGTACAAACAGAGGTTACAATTTTATATATATATATATATATATATAAGGTTCCTTTTTGTCTAAAATTACATTATAAAATTGTTATTAATTTTGAATACATTCAATTTACAATTTATCTCATTATTATTTTCTTACCTAATTTTTATGTTCAGTATATATATGCCTAGTATATAGTAAATTTAATGTATTCCAAACTAACAAAGCAATTTTATATAAAAAGGAACTCCTTGGATAAGGAGCTACAATACTCCAACCATTTAGGGGATGAAAATTAATAAGATTTCTTAAAGAAAAAAACACAATTTTTTGTTTATGACTCAATTTAGCTACAAAAATTTAAGAAGAGGGTATCTGTAGCAAAGGAGATTTTGTATATATATATATATATATATATATAATCTAAATTATACTTTTTGCAATGTAGTGTCATTTCCAAGAATGTGAATGAATATGTTTAATTATCATAAATAAATAATTTAAAAGGATGAACGCTGGGGAGGTGCACCCAGTTATTTCTGGTATTTATTAACTCTACTCCGTTGATATATGACATACTTCACTGAACATACTATGTACCAATACGAATATACAATTTCCATCTGAGTCTTACAAAAGAGTATTTTTAATAGCGGTTATAGCGTACCTAAAACAGCTGTTACCGTTGGGTTTTGTACTGCATCAAGTGAAAGGAACTTTTATTCATACATCGTTTGGAAGGCAAAATAATTTCTATGATTTCAATTATATCGTCCATTACGTTATAAAAAAAACACATGTACAGGAGACGGGAAATATAAAAATATTAAGGACAGTGAAGCCTTACATAACAAATAATTTTATTATTAATAAATTCATAGCAACAACGGGTATAAACTCTAAACACTGTGACAGGGAAATGTCAAAATATTGTGCAAAGTAAATCCTTGCCAAAAAAATACCATCATCATTCAGACTGAAATGAATTCCCGGGCAAAGCCGGGTAGCTTAGCTAGTCTAAAATTAAGCAACAATTAATGATTTTCCATTATTTTTTTTTTTTAAATTTCAGCATCAGGGTCACTTTTCATTGAGTTTCTGATGTTCTTTGAAATTATATTTTTGGCTAGATATTTTTTGTGTGTAAATGTTGTAGAATGGTGTTGATGCATTGACTAGATTAATTGAATTCGTGATGTGATATTAGAAGGTTTTGAAGTAATCTGGAGTCTATAAGTTGATGTTTCATTGTTAGTGCTACTTTTCACTGTTCACGTACCTCTATAAGTACGTTGCATTAAATACGAATGTGCAATTGCACTATGTTCTGCACGTAGTCTGCTTAGTATGCTCTTATTCTCTTCACAAGAAAGAGATGTATCATTTGTCTGTGTTTTGTCCTGTATTTAATGTCTTAATTTTAAACTAGTTGTTCAAATTGTGGAAAGCATGGTTTTAAAGTTTATTTCTGATAATTTATATTTATTTGTGCAGTATTAACGGACGTAGAGAATAAAGGTGAATGGCAGGAGTGCTTCAAAGTAGGCGGAGTCAAGCTGCCTACAGGCTACTATTTCGGAGTTTCTGCTGCTACTGGAGATCTCTCAGATAACCATGATGTCGTCTCCTTGCGATTCTATCAACTCGACACTCCTGATGTAAGTACATTATTAGGTTTTTAAACATTATTAGCAGATTTCCCTCAAGGGAAATCAGCTATTGAGGTCATTCACATGACACGATTTTTAAAAATTTCTGCAAATATCCATCGATGCTATCCCTGCGATGAAAAAATGAGGTCTGTTCAAAATTATATATATAATATATATATATATATATATATATATATATATATATATATATTCTATAATATATATTGTTGCGAAAATTAAATACATGAATAATCCTTCAGAGAGAGAGTCGCGTATTTGGAAAGTGTGATGTAGATCAAAGAAGCCGACATAAGGTCGAGCCCCTACTAGACCCGTCGAGCCCAGATAATTCCCCTTTGATGTATGCTGATGACCTATATAAAGAACCAGCCAGCCACGAGCGAGTCAGTTTTCTTCTCAAGTGCTTATATGTGCGTTCGGTGCGACTTAGTGCAGTGCGGTAAAGTGTTTTCATAAGAAGAACAGTGTTGTGCCGTGACTGTAACAGTTGAGTGCCGTGTTAAGACAGTGCAGTGCTGCGAAGTAAAGGACAGTGCAGTGCCGTCTTTCTTTGAATCTTGTGACCGTGAGTAAATTATTGGACTGTGTAATCTGAAGAACAGTGACGCTATCAGTGTATACTGTGAGTAGTAATTAAGAATAATTACCAAGTGTATTGTGCATTGTGAAATAAATTGTGCATTGATAAAAACTGTGAAACTTGCGAGTATTTAATTTTGCAATCCAAAAGAGCTTTTATTAAAAACGTTTATTACTGGTTTCGGTAATAAAAACAATATATAATATTTCTCTTTTAACGCTCTAGTAGTCACAATTTTTCTTTAATCTTTACCAAACTCGATACTTAATCGTTTTATGTAAAAAGAAATATCAAGTTTATTAATGGCTAAAATCGGACCTGTGGGAGGAGGGATTTTTGAAATATCTCCATTATTATACATCAGATTGAAAAACTGTATAGAACCAATCTTATTTCCAATTAAATTTACTATAAATATTGCTATATACATTTATTCTCTATCTTGAATATTAACTGAGATATTTGCATGTTTAAATTTTTAGCCTTCAGCAAACTTTTACTCGTGTTATACAAACAATACTCCACATTATTCGAAGCTTAAATACCAAATATTGTTTTCAAGAGACCTTTATTATATGAGGTACATGCAAATATGTTCTCTTGACCCCCCCCCCTCTCCCTTTTAGCAGATTTCCCATAAGGGTATTGAGGTTGTACTCATGACGGAATTTTCAATTTTTTTTCTTCAAATGTCCATCAATCCTACCTAGGAGATGACGAAAATGAGGTCCGTTCAAAACTGTATATATATATATATATATATATATATATATATATATATATATATATATACATATATTTGTCTGTTACCGCTCTACCGGTCGAAATTTTTGTTTAATCGTTATCAAACTCGATATTTAGTCGTTTTATGTAAAAAGAAAGATCAAGTTCGTTAACGGCTGAAATTGGACCAGGGGGAGGGGGGGTTTAAAGGGGAAGAATTTTGAAAATCCGAAATATCTCTGTTACTATAAGTCGAATCGAAGAAGTGTATAGAATAAATTGTATTGAAAATTAAATGCACTATAAATATTGTTATATACATTTATTCTCTATCTTGAGTATAAACCTAGATATTTGCATTTTTCAGTTTTCAGCCTTGTATTGTACATTTACTGAGCATTCAAGGTAGTTTTACCTGTAAATATATTTATCTATTGTAAACCTTCGCGTGGGAAATCTGTGTACTTTACGCAGCCCCTGCTTGACAGACTTTTAAGTTCTTGGACTACTAAAATTTGATCGATTGAGATAAAAATTAAAAATTATTCTGATTCATTATAAATTGTAGTAGTCAATAAAATCAATATTTCATATTCTGATATATTTCAGTAATTGTTTTTCTTTCCGGTGAGGGGTTGGCCGACCTGTTTGTTTACATTTCAGGGGCTTCCTATCGAGAGGTTATTAGAATTGACCGAAAGATTTCTTATTACCGTTTGTATTTATTCATTTAATATTCATGGTTGTGTTACCAGTATGTAGATATATCCATTGTTACTCTTCACAAGGGATATCTACTTAGTTTACACAGCCCTTTTACTGTTAAGCAGTTACAACTTTTGTTTACTCATTACCAAACTCGATATTTAAACATTTTATGTAAAAAGAAATATCAAGTTCGTTAATGGCTGAAATCCGAACAGTGGGAGGTAGGGTTCAGAGGAGGGAATTTCAAAAATTTTTAATATCTCCGTTATTATGCGTAGGATCGAAAAATTGTATATAACCAATCTTATCGAATATTTAATTTATACATGTAACCTATAATTGCATGTAGGAAATCTGCTTAGCTTACGCATCCCTTATGTGACAGATTTTTTGAAAATTTTCTCATTGCTCCTACTTTGTAGATATATATAAAAAATATTCAAGAGACCTCATTTTCATCATCTACAAGCTCAGACCGATGAGTAATTTACCAAAAATCTCGTCATTAGTACAACCTCAAGAGCTGACTTCCCTTTATGGATGTCTGCTAAAAAACATTTTTTACTGTTTTATGATTATTTTATTGCAAATGTGGCAAAATTATTAATTTTGATTTATTACTGTGCAGGTTCTTGAAGATAGATCAAATATCCAGCCTTCTGCAAGTAAATACCAAGCACCGAGGGGTAAGTTATTTACTTATTTTTATATGTTATTGTTACTCATGTGTATTCAATTTTAGAAGATTTCCCTTAAGGCAAATCATCTATCTAATCCGTACTCATGACGTAAATTTTAATCAAATGTCCATTGATCCTACGCAGGAGATGATGGAAATGAAATCTGTTCAAAACTGTATGTTTATATACATATATATTTGTCTGTTAACGCTTTAGCAGTCTCAATTTGTGTCTACTCATTACCAAACTCAATATTTAAATGTTTTATTTAAAAACAAAGATCAAGTTTGTTAACGGCTAAAATCCGACCAAGAGGAAGGGGGAGTTTAGAAGAGGGGAATTTGGAAAATTCTTAATATCTACATTATTATGCATCAGATCAAAAATCTCTATAGAACCAATCTTATTGCAAATTAAATTTGCTATAAATATTGTTCTATACATTTATTCTGTATCTTGAATATTAACCAAGATATTTGCATTTTTATTAAGTGTGTGTGGATAACAGATGAGATGAGATGGGCTATTGTCGTAAGTTTCCAGATTACTTCTTCTTACTATTCTTGTCATATAAGCTTTTACTTTGTGAGATATATGCAAATATGTTCTGTTCATCCACCACCCCCTTCTTTAGTTCTTGGGCTACTAAAATTTGAGTTATTAAACGATAAATTACTCTGATTCATTATAAATTTCATTACTAGGTATAGTAAATAGTTTGCAATAAAGTTAATGTGTCCTTCCGGTGAAGAATATGTCTATCTATCTGTTCAGCTGTGAGTGGCTGGCAGACCTATTTGTTTACAATTCAGAAGCTGCTTCCGTTGGGAGCTTATTAAAATTAACTGAAAGATTTCTCATTACCGTTTTTATTTATTTACTTAATATTCACAGTGGGGTTAAGTTTTAGCAGTACGCAGATTTCTCTATTGTAAAACTTCACGTGGGAAATCTGCTTAGTTTACCCAGTCCCTGAGTGACGGACTTTTTTGTTTTGTAGGTTGTTCAAAAACCCTGATATATTTCTCATTATTAGCAGATTTCCCGTAAGGGAAATCACCTATTGAGGTCGTGCTCATGACGCGAGTTTTGAAAAATTTCCTCAAATGTCCATCGATCCTACCCAGGAGATGACGAAAATGAGGTCCGTTCAAAATTATATATATATATATATATATATATATATATATATATATATATCTATATATATATATATATTTGTCTGTTAACACTCTAGCGGTTGCAATTTTTGTTTAATCGTTACCAAACTTCATATTTAAGCGTTTTATGTAAAAAGAGAGATCAAGTTCGTTAATGGCTGAACTCGGACCAGTGGGGGGGATTTTTGAAAATTCAAAATATCTCCGTTACTATACGTCGGATCGAAAAATATTATAAAATCAATCTTATTGCAAATTAAATTTGCTATAAATATTGTTATATACATTTATTCTCTATCTTGAATATTAACCGAGATATTTGCATTTGTATTCTGCATGTGCTCGGCAGCAGTGGCTATGTTCGGACTTTCTGCCGTGAGCTCTGGCGGCCGTTTTTGTAATTATTCGTCCCTCTCGTGAATAGGTTTAGAGGTTACTTACTACTACAGCTGTTATTAGGCAGATTTCTCTATTGTAAAACTTCACGTGGGAAATCTGCTTAGTTTACGCAGCCCCTGCGTGACGGACTTTTCTAGTGTTGCTTTAGTTTTATCTTGTTTTATTTTGTATGTTTTAGTGAGAATTGAGGATGAGAAACCCGCGTGGTCTGGAACAAAGACGTTCTTCATCATGTTGCTAGTTGCCATTCTGCTGATAGGGCTCCTAGTCGGCGGCATATACGCCTATCAACAGCACCAGCAGAACTCCAGGAAGAGATTCTACTACTGAAATCTCCTATCTCCGTAATGTGTTCCATGACAAATGCCTCTTTGTCAGATTTTGTGTTGTTTATATTGTTCAAGACTGTTAGAAACGTATTATTATTATTTATCAGACCTCTGTACAAATTTGTAAACGTGGGACCTCTTCGCGGAATAAAAAAAGAAAAATGAGTAGTCGAAGGTTGAATCGAGAATGAATTGTGATAATAAAATTGAAGAGGACCTTATTTAGTCTGTGTCGTAAATTATTTTTGTGGAGGAATCATGGTGGACTGAGTTTTAATTATTTAGCGAACAAATTTTTAATATGTATATAGTCATGCTAGCTATAAGTATTAGGTGCATTTATACTCTTTTTTGACTAAATAATTGACGTGTGTGTATATATATATATATATATATATATATATATATATATATATATATATATATATATATATATATATTTAAATAAAGCATGTGTTGCACATCGTTACTCGAGCCACACTCTTCATATTGAGCATCCTTTTTAATGATTAAACTGTTTCACTATCTCATTACGCCATTAATTGCGAAATTCATCCTTTTACATTATAGCATTATCATTGTTGCCTGTCATTAATATATAATATACTAGAAATAAATTTTCATTTGTTGAAATTCCCCGATAATTTTCGATCGAAATTTGTGAGGAGTGGAATTCACTGAGCCGATCGAAATTTTTATCGTTTTCTAGTTTAATTTTTAGTCTATCTAATTAATATTTATTTTGGAGGAGCGCCTTGCGGTTGTAAACATTTAATATGGGCTGCATGTCGAACAAAAATGTAAATAAGAATTCTTATTCTGGGCCAAATATTCTCAAATATGCTTCATAGTTTAGTGGCGTAGGTCTACCAACAAAGACTCTCCTACATGTTTCGTGGCATACATACCACTTCTTCAGGGGAGTTATGTTAACCTTTAGCTATGAAGTGCTCGTCCTTTCTTACACTCGTTGAAATGAACCTTCGGCACTGGGGAGGTCACAATTATAACAATGTATCTACACATATTTTGAGCTTTAATGGTGTATGATATTAATTTTAGTGGAATATGAGTATGTTTAAGCTTTAGCCTAAACCCAATGAGAAGATATGGTGAGAATATGAGCTCCACTGGAGAAGTGGTTTGATTGTCTATTTACGAACAAATGCTTAGCTTAAAAAAGTCCGTCACGCAGGGGCTGCGTAAACTAAGCAGATTTCCCATGTGAAGTTATACAGTAGATATATCTGCCCAATAACATATGTAGTAGTAAGGTATATCTAAACCTATTCAAGAGGGACGAGTAGTTATGGAAACGGCCGCCAGAGCTCTCGGCGGAAATTCCCGAACATAGCCGACCCCTGCCGATCACACACAGAATACAAATGCAAATATCTCGGTTAATATTCAAGATAGAGAATAAATGTATAGAACAATATTTATAGTAAATTTAATTTGCAATAAGATTGGTTCAATGCAATTATTCGATCTGACTCATAATAACGGAGATATTTCGAATTTTCAAAATTCCACCCCTCTAAACCCTCCCCCTACCACTTGTCCGACATTAGCCGTTAATGAACTTGATCTTTCTTTTTTTTATAAAAAGACTAAATATCAAGTTTGGTAACGATCAAACAATAATTGTGACCGCTAGAGCGGTAACAGACAAATATAAATATATATATATATATATATATATATATATATATATATATATATATATATATATACAGTTTTGAACGGACCTCATTTTCGTCATCTACTAGGTAGGATCGATGGACATTTGAAGAAAAATTTCGAAAATTCCGTCATGAGTACAACCTCAATAGCTGATTTCCCTGAAGGGAAATCTGCTAATACATCATGTACTTATAACTAACAGTTAACTTCCACTACATCAGTTATTACAAGACTGATATATATATATATATATATATATATATATATATATATATATAATATTATATATATACATATAATATATTTTTTTTTCATACTATATCGCTGGGAAATTTTTCTTTGTAAGGAGTTCGGCTATCTGCTCATAGTGAATATTTATAAGCATGAACTATAGATTTCAGCAGATTTCCTTTAAGCAAAATTAGGTATTGAGGTAGTACTCATGATGCTATTATCAAGAAATTTCTTCAAATGTCTATTGATCCTACCCTGAAGATGACAAAATTACTTTTACCACTCTAGCAGTTATGAAATTTTTGTTTGATCTTTACGAACTTCGATATATAAGCATTTCATATAAATCTAAAGATAAAATTTGTTAATGGCTGAAATTGGATCAGAGGTAGAGAGTAGTGTATATAAATTGGATAGAGGGGGAGAAAAACAAAAGTTTAGAACCCTCACTTTAACAATATGATGAATATATCATGAGACGTATTACTCCAAGCTTTAATACCCATTGTTGTTTTAACAGATCTTTACTAGATGAGATATATCGAAATATGTTATGTGATGGTGTTCACAATTAATATGTTATTGCCCGCCACTTCGACTCATTGAATTATAAATTGGAAATAGAGAATATATGGTGAAATGAGATCAGTAGTGGGAAATCTGTTTAGTATACCCTAGCCCTGTGTGTCAGACGTTTTTTATATACCACTAGGAGGCAAAATATCAAATTTTTAAAAATACTTTTATTTATTAAAGTATCCTGGCCATTATCATAGTATAGATTGTGCATACCTTAAATATTAAATGGATTTCATCAATTTCAGTCTTCAATAAATCTCTTTTCAAATGGCTGAACTGAGTTATGAGAGAAATTCTCAATGAGTTTCAATGACTACACTAGTGTAAGATGGGACAAGCACTTCATAATTAAAAAGAATAGCACCCGAAGAGGTGTTTGTAGTCCACGGAACATGTAGGCCATTATACAATAAAGTCTGCGTAGAAAGTAAAAGGAGCTTTTGTTGGCGACCTTTGCCACTAAGCTATGAACCTTCCTAAAAATTGTTTTCATCCTTTCCTGCGAGAGTATTTCACAAGTTTTACACATTATTTCAGTAATGTGTTGTAAGAGATACACCCCGCTACCGTAATTAATGAACCTCACAACTCCATTTTT
Source organism: Riptortus pedestris (assembly GCA_019009955.1). NCBI lineage: Eukaryota > Metazoa > Arthropoda > Insecta > Hemiptera > Alydidae > Riptortus > Riptortus pedestris. The sequence goes on from CM032231.1 coordinate 149,018,791, forward strand.
AATGAAACTACAATTTCAGTACAGTTGATAAAAAATTGTCTCTTTTGGCATGTTGAAGCTCTGAACATTGAACAATTTTTGAGTTAATAAAGACTCAAGTTTTGAATAATTACCAACAAAATTACTCATTTTGGATTTCCGAGGTTTATTAATTATACTAGCGATATAAATTTTGTATTATGTTTAGATGGACTGATTTAATTTATATCATATTTAGAAGACAGCTTGATAAACGTTGTACAAAAAAATAAACATTTCGATAGTACTGGATATTCTTTTTTTTTTATTTACTTGCATCCACTCCTCACATTTATAATATTAAATCTTAATTGGAAATATTCGGCTCATAAATATATTCTCCTTATTTATTTGCTTCATTTACACACCTTATCTAAAACAGTTTTCATTGCGGAAAAATATATAGTCCTAAAATTGAAAGAGGATAAACATATACATTGGATTGTAAATCTATGTACTACATGAAATGGAACGGTTTACTCCATTATAGACAAACTGGGAGTATTATTAGATTTCGTCTCTGGAGAATGAGTTGTTTAGATTTGAAGCTCTCAAATTGTTATTCACTCCTTGAGACTTTTTTTCAATATACCGTAATTGTATAATAAACCAATTTCGGCCTTAAACGAACATTTTATTTTTGCATTTCTATTCTGTAGCCATAATCTGGAAAAGAGGAATATATTCCAGTACACTTTAATTTATGCAAAAATTATTATTTTAGTAAAATATTAGTAGAAATTGGTTATAATACCATTAAATGATTCTTAGTTGTGTATAGAACTAATTTTATTGCAAATGTAATTGCCTATATATGTTGCTATATACACATTTTCTCTATGCTTAATATTAACCTACACATACTTAGATTTTTTAGTTTTCTGCCTTCAGTAAACCCCCACTCCTATTCATGACGTATTAATGATAAGCTGTTGTATCATGAACCACTTTGTTCTAAGCTTCAATACCAAATGTTGTTATCAGGAGACCTTTATTATGTAAATATTATGCGATGAAGTCATCAATTATGATTTTACGTCCTTGTTTCGAAAATGTTAACTTGATCTATACCATACTCGATATTTAACAGTTTCAGTCAACACTAAAGATCATATTTGTTATTGGCTGAAGTCAGACCTGGAATAGTGGCGGTTTAGAGGGGGAATTAAAACTATTTTTGTTATTAGGAGTCGGATCGTAAAATGTTATACGATCCCAATTATGTTAAGCTATTGATGATGTACAATTGTTCTATGCATTTTTTTTTTCTTTTTTTTTTTTTCGTAACTCAAATATTCTGCAAGTTATTTGTACTTGCTTGTTTTTAGCCTTCAGAAACCCCTTCCCCCCCCCATTGCTCCCTTGTGAAATGAGGCACAATAGGGGAATGGGGAATATGTTGTGATATGTCACAATTATGTTATACCAACATGTTGGAAATCTACTTAGTTTTGCAGCCCCTGTTACGAACATTTAAATGGATGCGATTAAATTTGTTGACAGGACTTCATATATATATATATATATATATATATATATATATATATATATATATATATATATATATATATATATATATATACATATAATTTTCATTTTGACTTCGACTCTCTGCTCCAGTGGTTTGAATTTTTTTTGTTATGCGAATTTTCGATGGAAATGCATCCATCTTTGTCAGGCAATAAATTTAATTTGAATAGCTACTTCAATCATATATTTTGGATTTTATTTTAATATGGCTTTCCACGTATCAGAGAGTATGACACCATCCACGCTGTTTATTATATTCGTTCTCTTGTTAATTTCGAGAGCTTCTAGGACCCATCTTTTACCGAGGTGCTCTTCTCTGTGTAGAACTTTTGTCTCATCGAATTTAATGTGGTGAGAACAAATACTTGCGTGTCTGGCTATGGCTGATGTCTTTGTTCTCTGGTGTTTCAGATCAGCCATGTGTTGGTTGACTCTTGTAGCAGTCTTCTTACCTTCCTGTCCCATATAAACTTTACCGCAATCACATGGTATCATATAAACACCACAATCTTGTAAAATTTGGGTCTTTTTTGGACTTTTTAAATATTTTGTGGGGTTTGAATACTGTTTGTAAATTATATTTTCGAAGTATTCTTGCCACTCTTTCTGAAATTCCCGCTATATGAGGAAGTGTTATGTTTCTCAATGGTTGAACTTGAATATTTTCAATGTTTTGTTGAATCTTGGTGGTATCAAGTTTCTTAGTACTCTTGTAACTTCTGTATTTTTGTAGCCGTTGTAGTGGAGTTCTTCTTTTAGATGTTTTATTTCGTTTTTTAAATGAGTTTCATTGCTGCACGATGATATAGCTCTGTTTACTAATGTCTAGACGATACCATGCTTTTTGCTGACTAGTGGTGGGATGAGACATTCAGATATATATCTACCTGTAGCTGTTGGTTTTCTGGGCCTGAAACTTCTTCTTGCCTCACTGACCGGTATATGTAAATCTATACCTAAATATTTCTATTTTGAAATGCTATGGAAAAGGTCATGTCTGAAGGATGATTTTGCAGAAAAATAAAAAGTATCAATTATGAAAAAAAAAATCTACCCTGAAATATTCTTCTCGCAATTGCTAAATCTTTGATTGGAACTTAATGTGAATAAATGGGTTTTGTTTAGGTACGGGGATTGTGGAGATCTCCATCGATGGCAATCTGGAGCAGGATTGCTGAGAGAATATTCCTGAGGATTTGAAAAAAAAAGTGGAGAACATATGTCGAGTTATTTCAGTTTTATTATTGTTTATTGTCCTTTTCAATGTTGCTTAATAATAAAACATTCGTCTATGTATCTAAATCATAATTTGGGTTTCACTGCCCATTTTTCTAAGGCTGACGATTCGAGATTTTCATAAAGAGATTGGCCACAACTGACAACTGGGGGCTTCCCATAGCGAGTCCTTGTTTTTGTTTGTATATGTTATTGTCATATTGGAAATAACACAAAGTTAGTACTAATTCAAATAAATCTAACATCTCGTTATTCAACCAAACTTTCTTTTTTACTAGGTCGATGGAGTCTTGTACTGGGACGTTAGCAAATAACGACTCGACATCAAAGCTGGCTAATATGTCAGAATCCATTATTTTTACATTGTTTAGCAGTTCCACTATGTGGGTAGAATTCTTAACGAATGATGGTGTGTGGCCTACGAACGGGCTCAATTTGCGGGCTAACACTTTGCTGGGTAGGTATGTTGGTGCCCCTATCATAGATACTATCTCTCTTAATGGAGTATCTTTCTTATGGATCTTTGGTAACCTGTAAATACGTGGTATTCTTGAGTCTCCGATTAACAACTCGTTTATTGTTTTTTTATCCAAATTGCTGTCTTTTAGGATTCTCTTTATTTTGTTTTCAATAACCCTGGTTGGGTTTCTGATTCCTTTTTCGTACACCAATGGATCTAAAAGACACCTTATTTTTGTTTTATAGAATATATATATATATATATATATATATATATATATATATGTGTGTGTGTGTGTTGATGTTTTCGACCATGTTATATGTATATATGGCGTTGTTATTCTTTTTGGAGTTTTGGTCAATGTTGGTGAAAAAATCTTAGTTTATGCCGATATTTCGAGAATCTTTATCTTCTCTTATTCAGGGCAAGACTAAAGATACTTAAAAATTATTACACATAACTACTGCACTTAGGACTAGGGCTATAGTGTAACTTTATGACGAACTATATCATATTTTATATTATAGTCTAGCTTTTATCTGAAACTGAACAATAAGGAATATTGAAGAACGATAAGAAAGCTTGAAAACAAATAAGAAATATTGAAGACATACTTTTCTTGACAGATCAAGATTTCCTGACATTTACAGGTGTATCCTCATCGTCAAAGACCCAAACTTTGTTTTGAGGCTTGGTCGGCACATCATAATAGTATAACCAAGTTGCTATTCACATATTGGGATTGTCCCTTATCAAATTGTTTCAGCATTTTCGGCACCAAGTCACACCATGTGTCATTTGCTCTTCTGTCAAGACTATGGGCCACCCAAAGACAACAAAGTTTCTTTACCTTTAAGTGGTCCCGCAGAATCTAATGAATTGCTGGTGCATGAAGGTGTAAGGTCTCCTCTATCTGCTGATATGTCCCTCACCGGTCTTCATCGAGCATTTTCCTCTCTTACCGAATTCCCCAACAGAATGGCATCGATGCACATAGCACTCCTCTCTTCGTCTGAATAAATATGCATTTATTCACATCGAATATAATAATAAAAGTTCATCATGCAAATGCATTGTTTGTAACTTTATGACAAACTATATCATATTTTATATTATATTCCAGCTTTTATCTGAAGCTGAACGATAAGAAATATCGAAGAACGATAAGAAAGCTTGAAAACAATTAAGAAATATTGAAGACATAGCAATCTCATTATCATATTTTTAGAATTCGTTATAGATATATACAGTAAGAAAGTGAGTTAACAAGTTTCAAACCAAATTATATTCCACGTACATCAAAATGTGTATGTATGGTTAGGAGTGAGAAGGATCTTATACATGAAATAACTCGACATATGTTCTCCAACCTTTTTTTAAAAGCCTCAGGAAGATTCTCACAACAATCCTGCTCTAGATTGCCATTGATGGAGATCTCCACACTCGCTGCACCTAAACGCCCCATTTAATCACATTAAGTTCCAATCAAAGATTTAGCAATTGCGAGAAGAATATCTCAGGGTGGATTTTTTTCATAATTGATACTTTTTACTTTTCTGTAAAATCGCCCTTCAGACATGCCTTTTCTGAAAACCTTTAAAAATAGAAATATTTAGGTATAGATTTATATATACCGGTCAGTGAGGTAAGAGGAAGTTACCTTGTTACCTTTGTTAAAATGGGTATGTTTATAGTTAGTATACATTATATTATATATAGTACACATGTGTATGAAGTATATTTTGTGTGTTGTACCTGGCTGTACAGTCATAAAATCTCCATTAGCGCCAAAGTTAGTACCGTTTGTACCCAACTGAATTTTAACTGAGAATCCACCTTCATTCCCAGCCTGGTTAGTAGAACCAGCCATAAACTTCTTTTTTTTCTCAGCTTCCTGGAAATGATATAATAAACTTCAGTAATTCAGGAAGTACACTGTTTTCTTTGTTGATTGAATAGTTTATATATATAAAATACATAGATATGGTCTTAATAAGAAAGGATTATCTATAGTTAATTTTCAATGTGTATTTTAGTCCCCAATCCCTTACACATTAACCAATTTTGCTAGTCTAAAAAAAAAAAAAAAAAAAATCGAGTGGTAAATAACCTATTTCAATTCCGAATTGTACTAAAATGTACTCCTCTTTTTTCTAGATTACGGTTGAAGAGCCAGGAGAATAATATTAGTGACAGAAATTGGTTTATTATTCTTTGTTCCCGAATATTTTTATTGTCTAGAAATTTGAGTTTGTAAATTATGCGAATAAATACATTTTTGTAATTAGAATATTTATTGAAGATGTTTAGCTGTCAGCTTCAGCTCCATCTGTACTTAACAAGCTCATTTTATGTGTCTCTTTGCCTTTGAAATTTCCATGATTTTTCGGATGTTAAAAAAAAAAGCAGCCGTTATTTGAAAGTTGTCTTCCGTGAGGTGATATTGCTTTATATATATATATATATATATATATATATATATATATATATATATATATATATATATATATATATGATGATTGTGATTGCACTACCCAATCATCATATATATTCATTTTCTCATAACTTTTATGGATCCTTGAAATTATATGAGAGCATATAAATAAGGGATAGCAGTTATGTATATTACTAGTAATTTCAGTTTCTCTGGCTGGAAAGAACAGATGAAGCTTAGTGTGGATTGCCAGGCACTAGACACCACTACGACCTGGACCTCACATTCTAAAACCATTTGTTGTCGTGTACAACTATGATCTAGCCTCCACAATTCCTCCCTCGGCCTGCTCCGCTTTCTCTCAACCACTGCTGTTTATCATTGCTTTTTAATAGCACAACTAACTGCTCCAATATTTGTGTTATTTTATTTATCTTGATCTTGGAACAAGAATGCTCTTAGCATTAGTCAGATATTTCTCCATGATTTATTGTATCGGTGAAGTTATTAATTTGTCTCATTGTTGTTTAAAGTGTACATTTCTTGTAAATGAACTGTAGTAACAATTTTTTTCGTTTGACTTTGGCGTGAGCAGTGTATTTTGATTTTATTGTTTTTTCTATTTGATTCTGTTGTTTGTGTATGGATATTTTGATGTTTTTGTTTAACTTTTATCGATATCATTGCATGATTATGTGTATGTGCATGGTATTTGTATTTTGTATATAATTTTGTCCTTTGGAGGCAAGTGAGTTCCCCCTTGCACCTCTACTTCTGACACACCATCAAGGTATAATAGCTAAGCGTTGTAGTTGGCTTTCTGTAAGATGCTATTTTTTTAATATACCACACCTAATGAAAACAAGGTAAAAGATAGGCTCGATTGTAAGTTGTCAGACCTATAACAGGTCCAAAAATGGGATGGTGACTTAGGACTCCAGAGGAAGAAAATAAGATGAGAGATAATATCTGAAATGAGACAGTCAATTTCAGACGATATGAAGCTAAGCGGTTACATTGGGTATGACATGTATCAAGAAGTAACCAACTGACTCCCTATAGAAGTTAATGAATCAAATACTGGTGGATAGTTGAAAAAGAAGAGATGGGTTGACAGAATAATGGATAGCCCAGGTCAGATTGAGCTGGAGAAGGCACCTATAGTTACTCCGATGGGAAAAGAATAAATACCTGAATCCTAGCATTACCAACTAACAATGGGAAAGATATACTTGAACCATGAGCACTCCCAAGTGCCAGTAAGAGAGTAATGCCTGAATCTTTGCATTGCCAACCTACCATAGGGAAATAATAATTGAACTGTTATTATCAAAATCATCATAATACTTGAATCATGAGCATAATGAAGCACGCTTGATTTTACTACACTCCTAGAGCATATGTTTCCATCAGTTCGATCATAATTCGTCTTCCTTAGAGTGATCCACTTGAATGTTGTCAAATTGATCAGTAAAATTCTGTACGATATTCCAAGAGCTTAACTGTATTTTGATGTTTAGCATTAAGAAGCACCTTGCCTTCAATCTAACCATTTGTAATTCACACTCCTGTTGTAAATATTATTACATAAGTTTTACTGTTTTATTGTATCTGTATTATACGATAATTTAGTTTTGTCTTTATGCATCCTATAATTCAGTCAATTTTTCAATTGCTGATTTTCTTTATGTGAATAAAATTGTGTTATTTTTAAACCTATTAGAGTATGAGAAATGTGAGGATAAATTTTCATGCCTTTTAAAACAACTAAAAAGTATTCAGAATTGAATGATTATGATTCTTGATCAAAGGCTAATTACTCACTGGTTCTGAAGGGGATTTTCAGTCTTATATTAATAGAGATGATATAAATATACTTTCAAAATCCTATACTTTTTGTTTAAATCCAAATAAAAATACATTAAAATCATTTATATGGTATTTAATGTTAAACAAATATTTTGAAATCGTGTAAAATTGAAAATCTTTTACTAGTAATGTTTTTTTATCTCATATATTAATATTGGAAAATCTCGACCAGACTTAACTCAATAAACTATAGTTTTGGCATATTAATCAACACAATAAAAAAGAGCAAATGTTCTATTTTTATTTACTCTAGTTGTTTCATGCAATAGGAGCCCTCTTCAGGAAATTACCTAAGGATAGAGGTTATTCTTCCATTTTAAATAAGCTGGCATATATGGCAGCCATCTTATTTTTGGCTATTTATAATAATAATAATTTAGTTTAGAGTTCAATTCAAAGTTGTGCTCCTGAAGAAGTAGCCTATGGCCTTGAAACATCTAAATCATGAGCATGAAGCATTTATATTTGAATCAGACAGATGTGTATGAATTGACCTGAGATATAAAAAAGAAATTATATGAAAAATGTTATATTTGCTTATTATTCAGATGTGATATAAAATTGCATTTCTACATAATTCATAAAGCAATAATTTGGAGAGCCAATATCAGCATTTTATTTAGACAACGATCAAATCCTTATGTTATAAATGTCTCCCTTATTTTTAGTCAATGTTTTCTATTAACATATAAACTCACTGTCTATTGTAAAATGCAGATGGGCTAAGTAGGTATTTAAGATTAAAAGTCCGTTGCCATATTGAACGTTGGAATGTTTTATCCATATTATATGTAAGTATATTCTATGTACGCAATATTTTCTTCTCTGTGTTTCCTTCTACGAGAAATGCTATTCTAATATAATCTGTTATTTTCTGAATTAAAGATTTACAACCTTAAGACGTTGTATTTAGCCACCCTAACCTATTCCTCACCGTGACCGACAGAAAGTACAAATGGACAAGAAATGTTGTAAGTTAGTAAATTTCTTTTAAGGGATGTCAAATGTCCATCAATCCTTCAAAGGAGTTGATGAAAACGAGGTCCGTTCAGAACTCTCTCTCTCTCTCTCTCTCTCTTTATATATATATATATATATATATATATATATATATATATATATATATATATATATATATAACTTGGTAATGAAAATTGCGACCACTAGAACAATTTTCATTACCAAGCTGGATATTTAAACTATTATATTATATATAACTTTTTATGCAAAATTAAAGATCAAGGTCATTAATGACTGAAATCAGACAGGGGGAGGGGAATTTCAAAAATTTTAATATCACTGTTATTATGCGTCGGATTAAAAAATTGTATAGAACCAATCTTATTGCAAATGTAATGTTCTATAAATGTTGTTATGAACATTTTTACATTATCTTTAATATTAACTGAGATATTTGCGCATAAAATGTTTAAATATCAAGTTTGGTGACGATCAAACAAAAATTATGACTGTTAGAGCATTAACAGACATATATATATAGATATAGATATATATATATATATATATATATATATATATATATATATATATATATATATATATACAATTTTGAATGTACCTCATTTTCATCATCTAATAGGTAGGATCAATGGACATTTGAAGAAATGTTTTGAAAATTGTCGACCTCAATAGGTGACTTCCTTAAGGGAAATCTGCTAAACCATATTAGTTTAAGGCTAAAATTGGACAAGGAAAAGTGGGGGGAGATTAAAAATGTCTGCTACTATGAGGCAGATTGAAAAATGTTATAGTGTTCTACAGTTATTTTTGTAAATTTATTTTCCTAGATATAATATTAAGAAAGTTTTTAATTCTTTCTTGAGCCTTTGGTATGTCCCAGCTGCTATTCAACAGATTTTTAATTGGAAATAGAGAATATATAGTGAGTCATGAGTAATCTGTTTACTTTACGCATCCCTTGGGCGAGAGACTTTAAGCAGATTTCCCTTAAGGCGAATTACAAAATGTTTCGACAAATGTCAATTGATCCTACCCAGGAGATGACGAAAATGAGGGTCCGTTCAATTATATCTGTTACCACTCCAGTGGACGCAATTATGGTTTGATCATTACCAAACTCGATATTTAGTCGTTTTATGTTACAAGAAAGATCAAGTTGCTGCTGTAATTGGTTCAGGGGTAGGAGGAGTTTAGGAGGGGGAATTTTGAAAATTCGAAATATCTCCATAACTATACGTCGATTGAAAGTGTATAGAATCAATCTTATTGCAAATGAAATGTATTATAAGTATTGTTATATACATTTATTCTCAATCTAGTATATTAACCGAACTATTTGCAGTTTTCAGCCTTCAGCAAACCCCCACTTCTACTCATGTTACATAAAAAATACTCGGTTATGTAATAAACCACATTATTTGAAGCTTAAATACCAAATAATGGGTTCAAGAAACCTTTATTATATGAGATACTGGCAAATATGTTCTGGTGACTCCCTCCCAAGTTTTTGAACTACTTAAATTTGATTGATTGAGATAAAAATTATTCTAATTCATTATAAATTACAGTACTAGATGTAGTAAATAGTTTCCAATCAAATTAATATGTTATATTCTGATATATTTCAGTAATTGTTTTTCTTTCCGATGAGAAGTTGGCAGAACTGTTTGTTTAAATTTCATAATCTTCCCATTGGGAGATTTCTTATTATTGTTTGTATTTATTCACTTAATATTCACGGTGATGATGTGTTACCAGTATGTAGATTTATCTATTGTTAAACTTCAAATGGGAAATCTGCTTAGTTTTCGCAGCCCCTGTGTGACGGACTTTTTTATCCTTCAACTGGCTGTTGATAATAAAAGTAGCTAATTTATGGAAAGGTTTAAGGATTGAGGTAAAATAAATCCTGTTAAATAAAACACAATTAAAATTTTATTAAAAAATCACACAATAGTCTTATTCATATATAAAATATACACTTGCTGAAAATGTGTGACATAAATAAACTGAGGAACATAAAAAAAAAGTACAACAATTCATAAATGTTACTATTTTCTTTACATTTTGATAAGGAATGGTAACTACTGGTCCGCTAACCCAACTCTTAAGGCACAATCCTCTCAATTACAAAAATATTTATTTTTAAACAGTCTTATTCTTAAGAAATCCATCTAATGAAAATAGGATGAGGCACGGAAGAAAAAGAAGTCGTCAGATGTCCTGTAATTAATATGGAAGACATAAATACGGAAGTAGAGAGTTGCAATCTACATGGAAGACAAGAGATATGGGAGGACTACAAGTTAATAATGCAGACGCATAGGAAAAAAAAAAAAAAACAGTATTCAAGCACAAAGGAATAACAGAAAATCTTAGGTATATATTAGGTACTTGAATTAGTTTATAATATTTTCTCATAAATAGCACTACAAGTAGAGTTTTCAAATTAATGACTACTCCTCTGCATAATACTACTGTCATTGGGCTTTGTTTTTAGTGTAAATCATATGTGGGCAACCACCGGCCCACTGTAAGATTTGATCCGGCCAGCGAGATATTTTGAAAAACCCAATTAACCAAAAATATTACACTACTTACTTCAAATGAGGAAGATAAGGAGAGATTGGTGCGTTTGACAGTACTTATAAATCGAACATTTCTTTTCAATGATGAAAATTAATAAATCAAAACATTGTACAAGGCTGACTGACGATAATTTGCAAAATTCGTTATGTCTTTGTATCAGTGGAATTAATCCAAACATTGATGGATTAGTTTCCCAAACTCAAGCTCAAGTGTTCATTAATTTCGATGTCGCTATTTAACTTAAGTTGTTTGTAATAATTCCAAATTTTACGATTTAATTATAATGTAGTACCTACTTTTTTCATTCATTTTGTTATTTTATTAAATTGTGTTATAATTATATGTCTGATATCTATCGTTAAAAATTATGAACACTACTTTAAAATGCACTGCTTTTAAAAGCGGCCCACGAATGTATTTGCAGACTTAAGTTTGGCCTGCAAGAAGTCTCAGGTTGCCCATACCTGGTGTAAATCATCCAGTTGAAGCATAAATAACTAATTGTTTTACTTTATCGAATATGTCTAACATTTCTGAATAAAGTGTTTTTGGAGGAGTTCTTCTTCATTACTTTAACAAAATGAAAAGTGCTACCAAAAGACATCAAATTTTAGTAGATGCTTATGGAGAATACACTCTAGCTGAGCAAAAGTGCTGAATTTGAGCTGGAAGACAAGGAACAACCTGGAAGAAGTAGAGTCATTGCTTGATGAAGATCCATGCCAAACAATTTATATATTTAAAACCATTTGAGTAAAATAAAGCCTCAATTTTCGAAAATAAATTGCTACAAATTAATTCAAGCACCCAATAAGAAAAGCAAATCTTGAAGAACGCATTATAACTTGTGTATAAAGGCGGAAAACATAATAACAAATTATTGGTAATGTATAAAAAACCAAAACTGAGAAGTACTGATAACAATCTGAACTGCTTAATGTTGCAGGTCAGAGAACAGAATTACACATTTGGTTTGGTGCCAAAAATAGAAAAACAGGATTACAGACTAATAAATTTATCTGTAGTATATAATTAAGCATAAGACACGTTATGAGAAAGTAAATCAAAGTAATGGATTATCTTAAATCTGTATAATGAGGTAAATGGTAAAGGAGGCAACAAAACAAGGCATACCCCAACCAATAGAGGAAAAAAGAACAGTCTTTATATAATGAAGTAAAACATGTAAGGAAAAACAATAAAAATGAAAAAGTTACAAATCAGTACAGTAGATCAACTTAACTCTATAAAATGACAAAAAGAAATATAATGTGAAGTAAACACTCAGGTGGAAACAAAAAAAAAATCTAAAGAACATAAAGTAAAATCAGGACAGTGAATCATCTTAACTTTATAAAGTGAAGCAAAACACACAAGAGGAAACAAAGAAAAATAAGAAGATACAAATCCAAAGTGTAGATCGATTACCTTAACTCTATAAAGTGAAGTAAAGAAAGAAAAAATTATTAAAAAGTGAACTGGAGACAAACAAAAATAGATACAGAAGATACAAATCAGAACATGGATAGATCACCTTTACTCTATAAAGTGAAACAAAGAAAAAATAAAATACTATAAATTGAAGCTGAACACACCGGAAGAGATAAAGAAGATACAAATCAGAACACTGAATCATCTTAACTTTTATAAAGTGAAGAAAAAAAAAAGAGATATAGTTCAGAAAAGTGGACATGGAACACCACCTTAACTCTAATTGGAGTAAAGACACAAACCCAAAAAAATATTATGAAGTGAACTAAAGACAGAAATAAAAAAAAAAGGAAATGAAGATACAAATCAGGACAGAGGATCATCTTAATTCTATAAAGTGAAGGAAAGACAAAAAAATATCTATAAAGTGAAGCAATCAAAAAGAGATAAAAATCAGAACAGAGGATCATCTTAACTCTATAAAGTGAAACAAAGACAAAAAAAATAAATACTATAAAGTGAAGTAAAGAAGAATAAAGTGAAGAAGGCGGGGGAGAAAAACAAACAATACAAATCAGAACAGCGGATCATCTTAACTCTACAAAGTGAAGAAAAAAAAAATTCAGAGGAAAATGGAGAAGTATATACAAATCAGAACAGTGGATAATTGTAACTCTCATGAAGAAATAGAACAGAGTACAAAAGAGTAGATTATCTTAACTTTATATAAAGGTGTTAAACAATCAGGATGAAATGGAAGCAAAAACAAGAGAGAGAGAATTTATATCGTATAAAGAATGTAGATCATCTTAACTGTACTTAATAAAGCAAACAGTCAGGATTCAAGGAAGATGAAGTGCACAGAAAGAATACAGACTAATGAGCAGCTTACAATGAGACAAAAAAGGATAAGGGAAAATATATAAATGATTTTGTATAACATATCATATTTTATCTCATATCCTAGCTGCGATAATTTGAAGTAGCACAAGAAAGTAGTTTATATCTTCACAGCATTCGCATAATATTCTGCTCAGCCTTCCTTCATCATTATACCATAGAAATTTAGTCTTTCTACTTATATACTAGTAGTAAATAACTCAAATATACAATATACATTATATTTTATCAATATATCAACATACATAATCCAAAGGAACATGTAAGATTTATAGATAGTGTGATGTAGATCAAGAGTTAGTGCTTTTGTTAATATAAAAAAGTAAAAAAAAAATATAGCTAAACTTACAGACGAAAATAAATTTAATATCTTTAAAAATCACAAATTGTTGACAAACATTTATGGAGACATATTTTTTTGGAAATATGAAATGCTGGCAAGATTGAAAATACAATTTATTGAAAGAAAGGCAAGAATATAATAATGAATGGAAAACGTGCATTACACATGATGCAACCATTTCTCCTTATCCTACGATATGGATTGTGTTATTTTGACAAATGTAAAGTTTGTTAAAATCAAATTTTGACAACATTATTATAGCACCATTTATTTTAAAACCAACAAAAAATGGTTTCGACTATGTAAAAAATTTGCTAATTTGCTGAATCTATTATTTTGTCCTTGTTCTACATAACTTGAGTTGTAGAGATTTGGTGGACTAGGTCTGACTTAAATACTTATCCAATACTGAAGAGTGAAACCTTCCCTCTTAATATAACAATTTACTATATTAATTTTTCTTTGTGATTTTGAGAGATAATGAAAACTGACATACGCAGGCCTTTTTTGCAACCAACACAATAATTGGAACGATATTGCTCAACGACAAAAACCATAGCTCGAAAAATTCAACGTCATTCTAATAAACAAGTAAAAACCTTTGGAAAATCCTACCGTGGGCTTTGAAAAAATAGTTAGTTTTTAAAACTTGTGAAAATAAGGAAAAAATGCTGATTTAGTTATTGTCGTTTCTTTTCATTAAACCATAAGTCTGTTTATTTTAATATATGAGCATTGTATGCTTTTAGTAAATTTTTGAGTTTAATTTATAATATTGATTTTTTTGAGATTTTTTATTGCTATTGGTGTTACATTTTTTTTATATTGTTGAGCTCAAATTGTTCATCATTTTGTATTTTTAGCCCGAAGATGCCACTGTTGAGGCAAAAACGGTTAAAAATAAAGATTTAATGCAGGAAGACAACATCTTTCTTACCATTTCATTTTAAATATGAAGTATTTAAATTCATATTTTTGTGTTTTTTATCCACATTTTCATGAACTCTCTCAAGACACCATTTTAAAAACTGGTTTCGCTAAATTTAATTTCTCAAATTTTGTAACACCATTTGTTTTTTAATAACTATTTTATGATGAAATACTAAAAAATTATACTGAATTATAGAAGATTGATCTGAAAAGTATTACGAGCATTGATAATGCCCATGAAGAGTGAATAATTTTTTGTTCGTTTTTTGTCCATGAACCCTGTTAGATGGTGATGTCAAATTTGACACCATTTTGAAATCTTGGCCACCGAATTTAATTTGTTTTATATGTATTTTGATGATGAAATACTGCCAAAAAAGCTAGAAACCTGGCCTAAACAGGGTTTGCCCTTAAGAAATTAAATGTATGGTATTAAAATCAACTTATTGTGTGGAAGTCCACCTCATCGTATTGAAATTTGGTTTCATTTGGGAAAATACTATCAAGAAATGGTTTTTAACATGGAGAAATCAGTGGAATACAATTTGAAATATTTTGAAGGAAACACTTTGGATTATTTAGAACTAACAGGTTTGTAAGTTCTTATTTATTGTGGGCTAGTCTAGCCCGCTTACAGTAAATTTGTATCTATTTAATAACTCTCAATAACCAAGACTTAATGTAACAATAAACTAAACTTCTTCTAGCAATAAATCTTTCTGCCTAAAATATCAAACAATTAATCATGACGAAATACAATGTTTCTCAGCACTCAGTAACAAAAGTAGTTTTCTATCAGCATTTTATATTGATCACATTACGTTTTATGCGGTAATCAGTTATTTGGGATTTTTAAAAAAATACGGCAGTACTCAGGAGGACAGTACTACGGTTCAAAGATAAAAAATGTATTTCCGAATACCGCATTAAAACATGTGTCAGACTCATTTGTGAAAACTCCTTGGAGCTGAAGACAATATTATAACCTCCAAGCAAATATTTTGCCATCGGGGAATAATTGGGGTTTGGATCTCCGATTATTGAGACTTCACGAGCCATTCTGAGGATTGGAACTGAAATTAAATACAGCTAAAGGATAGAACATAAAGTTGAAGAGCGTGGATGTGAATGATCGTAGTACATTGTCCATGGACGTGGAACGATATATTTGTCCAGGGTTAGCACATTCGATGCAGCTCGCTTCCGTCACCCTCATCAGCGGCTGGTATCCATCTCTCCGTCTCCTATCATCTTCCAACACCATCCCTGTTCAACAGAAATTTTCAAAATTAAGTCAATTTTGCGATTAAAGGAATAATTTAATTTGTACAACAATAAATCATTTTTACACCTTTACTTAAAATTAATAATTTCCCAGTCAACCTTTTTGTTTTAGCAGATTACCCTTAAGGGAAATCAGCTATTGAGAAAGTACTCACTCATGCTGTGGTTTTCAAAATTTATCTTCAAATGTCTATCGATCCTACCTAGGAGATGACAATAAAGAGGTCTGTTCAAAATTTTATATATATATTTGTCTGTTGTCTAGCAGTCACAATTATTGCTTTATTGTTACCAAACTTGATATTTAATCATTTTATGTAAAAAGAAAGATCAATTTCATTAATGGCTGAAATCGGACCAGTGGGAGGGAGGGGTTTAGAGGGGGATTTTGGAAATTCTGTTACTATATGTCGGATCGAAAAATTGTATAGAACCAATCTTATTGCAAATCGAATTTACTATATATAATGTTACATACATTTATTCCCTATCTTGAATATTAACCAAGATATTTACATTTTTCAGTTTTCAGACTTCAGCAAACCCCTATTTCTACTCATGTACATAAACAATATTGTGCTATATAATAAACCACATTATTTGAAGATTAAATACCAAATTTTGTTTTCAAGAGACCTTTATTATTCGAGATACATACAAAGATGTTCTGGTGACCCCCCCTCTTGTCTTAAGTTTTTGGACTACTAAAATTTGAGTGATTGAGATAATTATTCTGATTCATTATAAATTACAGTACTAGATATAGTAAATAGTTTTCAATAAAATTAATATGTTATATTCAGATATATTTTAGTAATTATTTTTCTTTCCAGTGAAGAATATCTCTATCTATCAGTTCACCTGAATGGTTGGCAGACCTGTTTGTTCACAATTCAGATGCTTTCTGCTGGGAGGTTATTAAAACTGACTGAAAGATTTCTGATTACTGTTTGTTCTGATTCATACCCCTTCAGCACAATGAGAGGAGCAGCCCCTCCCTGCCTGGCAAGGAAGTCAACAGCTAAGGAGGAATGGCACTTGATAAGGAAATAGCCACAGCTATCACTTCACTTTACACTGCTATAGGAGATCCCTGGGCCATTGTTTCTTGTAGAAGGGAATAAGGATGAGTGGTACTGGAAAGGGCTAGAACTTCTGGATTACGATGATTGGACAGCCTCCTGTGGAATTTTCTGAATCTTAAGGGAATTAGGTCCTTTACAAATGGGATATTAAGATCTTTATCGAGGGTGTGGTTGGTGATATAATATGGAGCATTTACTATGGTGTGCAGGACTTTGTATTGGAAAGTCTGGATGCGTCTGATGTTCGAAGGTTTTGCTGTAGCCCACACTTCTATTTCGCATGTCCATATCAGTTTAAGTAGTAGCTTGTATATTTTTAGTTTGTTTTCGGTAGACAAGTGAGATCTTCTGTTTAACAGTCCGTAAAATTGTCCAATTCATCAGTTAAGTTCCTGACTTTTAATTACTGTGTGGTATTTTCAAATAAGTCTGGCAGCACACAAAACTAGTCTGGCAATAAAATGATTGCACGAACCATTTGATTATTTATTAATCTTGACTTTCATATATAATATGATTGATAATTCATATAATTTGTTAAATAAATATAAAGGACATAGAGAACATGACTGACCAGTGAACGAGATATAGTCTCCATAGGCGAGGGAGATAGAGAAGTTCCTGAAGGCGGGTCCCGCTCGTAGCCTGACGTTGATAGGGCGTGGCCGCTGACCCCCCACTCCCCAAGCCCCTCCCACCTCTTCAGTCTCTGTGCTCTCCGTCTCCAACTCTACTTCATATTCATACCTGGAAACACACACAAATTACAAAACATATACAATTACAATATGATTTTTGATGGGATACACATGTTGAAATAATTCGATGCACTCTCATTATTAATAAAAAAAAGTCTGTCACGCAGGGGCTGTGTAAACTAAGCAGATTTCCCACGTGAAGTTTTACAATAGAGAAATCTGCCTAATAACAACTGTAGTAGTAAGAAACCTCTAAACCTAAAACATTATTTAGGGCGTAATAACCCAGTAGTTTCTAGCCCCAAAAAACAGTTAACCTAACCTCTAAACCTATTCACGAGAGACGAATAGTTATGGAAACGGCCGCCAGAGCTCTCGGCGGAAAGTCCGAACATAGCCTACTGGTGACCACACGCAGAATACAAATGCAAATATCTCGGTTAATATTCAAGATAGAGAATAAATGTATATAACAATATTTATAGTAAATTTAATTTGCAATAAGATTGATTCTGTACAATTTTTCGGTCCGACGTATAGTAACGGAGATATTTAGAATTTTCGAAAATCCCTCCTATAAGCCTAAACTTGCTGGTATAACATACTTGTGATCTCATCTCAGCATACATTCTCTATATATATGTAAAAAAAAAAACTGATGAGTGGAAGGGAGGCAAAAACAAGAAAGTACAAATATCTCGCTTAATACTTAAGTTAGCAAAAATCGCATAGAGTAACAATTCTAGAAAATCAAAAGTTTAACAAGATTGGTTCTATAACGTTTTATGATCCGACTCATAATATTGGAGACATTTTGAATTTTTCGGATTCCCCTCTCTAAGCCACCACTATTCAAGGCCCAATTTCAGCCAATAAGAAAAATGATCTTTAGTATTGACTGAAACGGCTAAATATCGAGTATGCTATAGATCAAATAATTTTAATTAATGACGTCATTGCATGATGTATTTGCATATATCTCACAAAGTAATGGTTCAATGAAAACCATATTTGATATTTAACCTTTGAATGAAATGGTTCATGATGTAATAGCTTATTGTTAATATGACATGAGTACAAATGGGGGTTTACTGATGGCTGAAAACTTATAGAGAAAACTAGTAAATTTTAAAGCAGGTGGCACTAGGTGACAGTTAGACCCAAGTTAATATAACTTTTAATTGTTACATTGACATCTCCTAGGTAGAATTGTTGGACATTTGAACTTTTTTTTCGAAAATCCCACCACAAGTACAACCTCAATAGCTGATTTCCCTTAAGGAAATTCTGCTAAAATCCAACACGCAGGGACTGTGTAAATTAAACAGATGTCCCTTGAACTCATAAATGACGGCCTCATGATCTCAACTCATCATCTATTCTCTACATTTCCTAAAGTAAGAAGCCTATGTAAACTGATTAATATGAAATATTTACAAAAATCAGAGTACACAACTCATTATTAATGAATGTGAAAGGGAAGCTAGACAGCACGTACAAGAACAGTTTTGTTTGTAAAGAAGGAAGAAAGCAAAAGAATAAAAATTAGAATTGGAAAAATTATACATGAAAAAGTGAAAGAGTTTTATTGACTAGGGAGCATCGTCACTGAACACTATGGTAGTAGAGCTGAAGTGACTAGCACTTGCTAAACAAGCCTATCAAAGCAAAAGGAGTATTTTAACTAAGAAGCATGGATTCTAAAAAAAATGTTTGCTAAGTCTTTCGTATGAAGTGTTCTGCTTTACGGGAGCGGAAGTTGGGCTCTCCAGATAAGGAATATAACAGGTTGAAAAAGCAATGGAAATGTGGAAGAAGTTGGACTCTAAAAAAAGATAGTCCTGAATAAGTTAAGTACCTAAGTCATATCAAGGCCATGGGAAATGGAGAGTGAAACTTCTTGGGCATAGCATAAGTCATGACAATTTCATCACAAATATATTTGAAGGTAAGGTCCTTGGGAACAGAGGAAGAGACAGGCCTAGAAAACCCTATTTTGAAGACATCAAACAGCTTATGGATTTGATGGGTATAGTAATATGAAAATAGCAGCTTCCTAAAGAACGCAATGGTTCCAACTACCAGTCTTTAGATCCTGATGATATAAATTGGAATCGAAATACCAGCAAGATATGAGATATTTAATGACTCAGTTTCTCAAGGTGAAAATCGCATGAGCAGGAGCAGGTGTTTGCTGAAGGCAGGCAAATAAAAAATGCAAAGACCCCCGATAATATTTGAGAAAGAGAAAAGTTCGTCGCGCAGGGGCTGCGTAAACTAAGCAGATTTCCCACGTGAAGTTTTATAATAGAGAAGTTTCAGAATAGAGAGTCAAACAGTTACGGGAAGGGCCCGAACTAGCTCTTGACGGAAACTCACGACTAGACCCGAAGTTAGCCGAACTCATTTCAGAAGCTGAAAACAGAAAAATGCAAATATCTCGGTTAATATTCAAGATACAGAATAAATGTATATAACATTATTTATAGTAAATTTAATTTGCAATAAGATTGCTTCTATATAATTTTTCGATCCGACGTATAGTAACGGAGATATTTCGAATTTTCGAAAATCCTCCCCTCTAAACCCCCCCTCCCACTGGTCCGATTTCAGCCATTAACGAACTTGATCTTTATTTTTGCATAAAACGTTTAAATATCGAGTTTGGTAACGATCAAACGAAAATTGCGACCGCTAGAGCGTTAACAGACAAATATATATATATATATATATATATATATATATAATTTTGAACGGACCTCATTTTCGTCATCTCCTGGGTAGGATCGATGGACATTTGAAGAAATTTTTCGAAACTCGCGTCATGAGTACGACCTCAATAGCTGATTTCCCTTAAGGGAAATCTGCTAAAAAAGTGAATGGAGGAATTTTATATAACAAGGAAATTGAAAAACAATTAGTTCTACACAATTTTTCAATACGACTCATATTAATAAAGATATTTATAACTTTTTATTCCCCCCCCCCTCTCTAAGCCTTTCCCAGTGGTCTGATTTACAGCTGTTAATGAACTTTAGTTTTACAAAGATTGATTAAATACCAAATTTGGTAATGATCAAACAGAAATTGCTACTGGTAGAGTGTGAGCAGAAAATTATTGGGTGACTGAATTAATTTGCAGCAATTTTTTTTGGAAATTGTGGTTTATTTTACAAAAATGATTTTAAACATATTATTCAAAGTATTTTCCATCATTAACAACTACCTTTTCCCATCTTTCTGGTAGCATGCAAATTCCACGACCAAAGAGCGACTTGTCTTTAGTGGCAATACAAGAATTTGCGAAATTGACAAACCCAATTTGACTGATGGTTTAATATTAATATTTGATTACCATATAAGTAACATTAAGAATTATAGCTAAATTAATTAAATATATGAATTACTTGTTCCAATTAGAAATCCTGCAATTATTCCAACGATCTTCACAGTCTTCTCCATTTCTGCAGCTCTCATATTTTTCACCAAAGAAACACAATGCCGCCCCTTGCAAATTCTTAAAAAAAAAGAAAAAAAAGTTACATATTAAGAAATATAACAATTCAGAGCCTGTAATATTACATTTGAAAAATAATTTCTCTAGAATATGATGTTAATTAATGAACTTTGCCTTCTTTTACGGGATTTTAAGTATTAGATTTTTATCAAATTTGTAAAAGCAGAAGAGGGAGGGAAAATTAGCAGGTTTCCGTTAAGTGGTCAGTAAAACTGATTTTCAATTTGCTTCCAGTCAATTTCAAGTCATATAAGCCATTTCACCACATTCATTTCAAAATTATGTATATTATGAAAATAAGAAGGATTAATGTCTACGAAGGAGGGAGGGAGAAGTGGAATAAAATTAGGTGACTCTCAACCAGAATTGGGACAGTAAGCAGCTACGCAAATTATGATGAATTAGAAATAAATGATGTCATGAATGCAATGTAACACTATTAACAATCTGCCTTGTAAATATTTTAAAATGTCTATCACACAGGTACCGTTGTGATTCACAAGGTCGTACCCATGGTGCGATTTCCGGAATTTTTATTCAAATGTCCAAATTGTATATATATATATATATATATATATATATATATATATATATTGTAACTTTTATTTCACGCATAATCGCTGAAACCGAATTTATGAATTGGTATTATCATTGTGAGTAGCTCGGCTTAAGAAGTCTTTTAGGCTATACCGGTGTATGGAGCTCTCTGAGACGAACAGAGTGGGGGTTCAATATAAGGGAGGCCTGAAATAAAAAATGGAGCGATAATTTCGTTTCCTATAGGTTTTCGGGAAATATGCACATGACAAAAGTTGTTTATTTTGTTATTTAGAGTAAACTTTTGTTTTATATACACTTTTCATCATACACAAGTTAATGCGTTATTACACTAAACCAGAGGTTTCCCAAACTTTTTTGTGCGTAGACCCCTTGCATGTTTTTTCGGTTTCGGTAGACCCCCTACTTACCTGATTTTCGTTGTTTTGCGAAATTTCACGTTGGAACTATGACGTTTCACAGTGTTAAAAACTTAAAGTAAAAACCACATGTTAAACTGCATTTTGGTTTATACATTAATTAATTGAATGCTTGTAACTTTTTCAAATTTGTGTCTGTTATATAAAATATACGTAACATAAAATAAACTTGCAAATAAGTAATGCTTTAGCTGAGAAGGATGAACCTTATGCTTTAATAATAAATTATCAACATTTGGCGTCAATTTTTGTAAACGGTTTTCTGAACCCGAATTTTATATCTCTCGTGAATGATGTTCCAGTCTGTATCTTTTTCGTACTAGGCCCAACTTAAGACTTTAGCGTATACTATATTCTCTGAGACGAAACAGAGATTGAGTGGGGGTTTTAAGGGAGGCCTGAAATTAAAAAATAGCGCTGAACCCCCTTTCCACTAGGTATGGCGATGGAAAGGAAATAAAATATCGTTAAATATGCACATGGACAAAAGTTGTTTATTTTGTTATTTAGAGTAACTTTTGTTATATACACTTTCATTCAGATTCCAAAGTGTTTAATGCGGTTTTATACACTAAACCAGAGGTTCCAAACTTTTTAATACGGGATAAGTCTCGTAGGGACCCCTTGCCATGTTTTGCAGCCAGAATTGCTGATATACTTACCTGATATTGATTTTTTGGAAATTTCTAACTGTAGTGAAGTTAGTGTTAAAAACTTAAAGTAAAAACACATGTAAGTTTATACCATATATTAATGAATTTAAATTAAATTTTGTGTCTGTTATATAAAATATACGTAACATAAAATAAACTGAACCTTAAGGTCTCATCGTTTAGTACTTAGTTTTTTGAGAAGGATGAACCTGATGCTATTAATAATAAATTATCAACATTTGGCGTCAATTTTGTAAGTTTAATTTTATATCTCCTCGGTTAATGATTGTCCAGTCTGTTTCTTTTTTCGTTTAGGGGGGGGAGTTGGGTAACAGCGCTGATCCCCCTTTCCACTAGGTATGGCGATTGAAAGGAAATTAAAAATTTCCTCGTATATTCCATTATACTGGATATGTTTCTGGCTAAGGTTGTTTTGCAGCACCATAGGGATGTCTTTATACACGGTGGTATACAAGTCAAAACATCCTCAAAAAAAACCTAGTTTAAACAAAATCTGACTTATGTTCTTCGTTTGTACATTTAAGTTATACAGTTCTCTTGAATTATTGGACATTTGACATTCTTCCTGCAGTTTGTCGTGATAGAATTGGGGAACTGAGAAAATTCGCCCCGTCCAATCACACGGTGTATTACCATTCTGGCAAACATCCTGATAAATATGACTTTGTTTATAATCAAATTTAGTCATGTCTTGTGAACCTAGAGTTGAACTGCATGTGACTTCACTAATTAAATTTTGTAAATAAATCTGTAAAAATAGGAGATGTCTGTATTCACTTCATTAAATTGTCTTTCGCCCCGTCCAATCTTCTTGCTTCATTAGTTTAATTCTGGCAAATAGTCTCAAAAAGTGCTGATAAGAATCTGTCATCATCAGCCTTTCGCAGCCAGCGTACTTCAGTGTGAAGAGTAACTGATGAAAGTGTTCGGTATAATCAATTTCTTCGCTCGCCGCGCAAATAACTTGCGTATTCAATGCTTGCTTCGATGGATTAAAGTGTTCCGTGGTAACTTTAAGGGTAAATTGGAAAGGATGTCTGTTTTCCACTTGACAATTAAATTGTTTTTAAAATCTTACACAATGAATTTAGTAACTTCCAGAAATTGTAAAATAGTCTCAAAAATTAAATCTTGATTGGACCATAAGCCTAATTCGACAGCCAGCGTACTTCAGTGTGAAGGAGTAAACTGTATGAAGTGTTCGTAATATTTTTCTTGCTCGGACCTGCGCCAAAATAACTGCGTAATTCAATGCGTTGCTTAGGTATGGTTAGTGTTTCCGATGGACTTTAAAGAAATTTGAATGTAACATGACAAAAATGTTCAATAAATATTAACAATGAATAGTAATAAACAAATGGTATGAAATGTACCAATTGTTGATTGTAGTATTATAATACCTATTGCTAAAACTTTGAAAAAGAAATATTGAGAGGAGTCGGTTATGAATTTTTGCAATGATTTGAATATTGAACTACTAAAACTGAAGTCATGATAAATGAAGTCATGGACGGCGTAAATTTATCTATATGTGTAACCAACGAGAGTATAAAACTAAAATTAACAAACAATAATGCACTTTCTTACTTTTCTCGGCAGCACACCTCAAATAAAATAACACTGATTTAACACTGAGTCACTATATATTTGGCTGTGTGATATACTACTAGTTTAGGTTTTTTTTTAGCAGATGTCCCCTTAGGGGAAATCAGCTATTGAGGTCGTACTTAGTTTATGTTTTTTTTAGCAAGATTCCCCTTTAGGGAAATCAGCTATTGAGGACGTACTCATGACGCGATATTTTTCGAAAACTTTCTTCAAATGTCCATCGATCCTAACCGCAGGAGATGACGTTAATGTGGTCCGTTTCAAAATTATATATATATATCTATATATATATATATATATATATATATATATATATATAATATCTATAATATATATATATATACAATACTATATATGTCTGTTTAAACGCTCTAGGGGTCTGTTCGCAATTTTTGTTTGATCGTTACCAAACTTCATATTTAAGCCGTTTTAACGTAAAAAGAGAGACAAGTTTCGTTAATGGCGAAATCGAAACCAGTGGAAGAGGGAGGTTTAGAGGGGGGGTTTTGAAAATTCAAAATATCTCCGTTATTAGGCGTCCGATCGAAAATTGTATAAATCAATCTAATGTAAAATAAATTACTAATAAATATTGTTATATACATTTATTCTGTATCTGAATATTAACCGAGATATTTGCATTGAATGTGTGTATGGTCGACGGAACCTCGCATGTTCCCGGACTTCTCCGGGCCAACGCGGTGCCGTTTCCAGAACCTATTCGTCCCTCTTGAATTAGGTTTAGAGATCCCTTCCTACTACAGCTGTTTATTAGGCGGATTTCTCTATTGTAAAACTTTCACGTGGGAAAATCTGCTAGTTTACGCAGGCCCTGCGTGACGGACTTTTTTAAATAATTTCTTAGACACTTTCCTTTTCAAGATTCATATTTATGGCGTTTTCGTAAAAAGAGAGATCAAGTTCGTTAATGGCTGCAATCGGACCCAGTGGGAGGGAGGGTTTAGAGGGAGGGGGGTTTTTGGGAAAATTCAAAATTTTCTTCCGTTATTATGCGGTCGGCGGATCGAAAAAATTGTTATAGAATCAATCTTATTGTAAAATTAAAATTCAGGAAACGAATAAACGTATTGTGTCTCACATTCATTAATAAGTAATGAATATGAACATTTAGTCTGTATCTTGAAATGCAAGTACGCGAAGCGCTGAGACTGCACTATGCTTGTAACAAGATATACTGGTATATCATTATGGTGCAGGGTTTTTACAAGTTAAAAATGTATTGCGACCACAAGCGAATGCCTACATACTTAACATTAACACAGGAGATTTTATAAAACATATATAATACATTTTGTATTGTTCATAGGTACTGTTCGACGGAACCCCGCCATGTTCCGGACTCTCGCCGAGAGGCTCTGGTGGCCGTTTCCAGAACTATTCGTCCCTCTTGAATAGGTGTAGAGGATCCCTTCTACTACAGCTGTTATTAGGCGGATTTCTCTATTGTAAAACTTCACGTGGGGGAAATCTGCTTAGTTTACGCAGGCCCTGCCGTGACGGATTTTGTAAATATAAATTTTATATAGCACTCGTTTATATTATAAGATAGTATAATGTATGTAATCGGTAATATCAGTGTATGTTGAGATCCACTATCTAGACCCCTATTTTCCTTTCATGGACCCTCACAATTTTTTTTCGCTGACGTAGACCCTCGCAGGTTGTCATAGACCCCTGGGGTCGATATAGAACCACTTTGGGCATCATAGCACTAAACATTTTAATCGGGAGCCTACCTTTTCAAAGATTCAGGAGAAACGACTCAACCGTAATTTGTCTCCACATTCTTATTAATAGAGTATGAATTGAAAAAGTCAGTGCAAGGTTCGCGAAGCTCTGAGGGGATGCAAGTATGCTTGTCTAACAAGATGATACTGGTATATCATTATGTGCAGGTTTTACAAGTTAAAAATGTATTGCGACACTAAGCGAATGCCTAAGTACTTTAATTACACATTTTTAATAAACATATAGAATACATTTTTTTTACTCATAGGTACTTTTATATATAATGTATATGTTCTTTATATTATAAGATAGTATTATGTAAGAAATAGGGTTACTATCAGTGTATGTTGAGATCCACTCATCGTAGACCCCTATTTTCATTTCATGGGACCTCACCCTCACAATTTTTTTTCGCTGACGTAGACCCCTCGCAGGTTGTCAGTAGACCCCTGGGGGTCGATATAGACCACTTTGGGAATCATAGCACTAAAAATTTTTAACGGGAGCCTACAATATCATCGGCACAAAGACTCAACCAAACTTAATGAAAAACTCGGTGTGCTTATTAGCACTAACGTCTTTATTAATAAGCCATACTATTACATTTTTAGTGGGACGTGAGGAGTGGGGGTTGTAAGAGAGGCTTTGAAATTAAAAATAGCGTTTTCGTTTTCCATTGTTTTTCAAGCAAATATGTAAAATAATTAAAAGTTGGTTATTTTGTTATATAGAAGTAATTTTGTTATATATACACTTTTGCCCATACGGAAATAATAAAAGAGTTATACGACTAAAAACTACTGCAGAAGTCAAAATATTATTTGCACAACAAATTCAATTTAAAAAAACTAAACCAAACTCGGTATGTGAATTAGCATAATAATTCCTTATAATAAGCCATACTAACATTTCTAGGATAACGGGCAGGAGCAGGCAGGAAGGAGGTGGGGGTTATAAGGGGAGACCTGTATACATGAAAAATAGTGATTATTTCGTTTCCTATTGGGATTTCGGCAAATATGCACTTAGCAAAGGTTGTTAATTTTGGTATTTAGAGGTAGAACCTCTGTTATATACCACTATCGTAGTATAACCGAAGTATTAAAGGCGGTTAGATTGCTAAAATTTCTAGCGGAAGTGAACAATTTTATTTGGCACAAAAGACTAAGCCAAAACTAATGAAACATCGGTATATATATGAGCTTACTACGCCTTCCTTAAGTCTTTATTATCATAAGCCCATACTAAACATTTTTTAGTGACGCAGAGTGGGGGGTGGTAAGAGAGCTTTAAATAAAAATAGCGGTATTCGTTTTCCCTTGGTTTTTTCAGCAAATATGTACATAATAAAAGTTGTTATTTTGTTTATTTAGAGTAACTTATGATATAATACACTTTTGCCCAATACGGAAATATACAAGAGATATATACGCTAAAAACTAACTGCCGAAGGCAACAATATTATTTGGCTCAACAAATTCAATTAAACTAAACCAAACTCGGTATGTGAATTAGCACTAATACATTCTTATAATAAGCCACACTAACATTTCTAGGGACGGGCAGTAGTGGGGGTTATACGGGAGATCTGAAAATGAAAATAGTGATATTTCGTTTCCTATTGGGATTTTGGCAAATATGCACTTAGCAAAGGTTGTTAATTTTGTTATTTAGAGAAATTTGCTAACAATTCTTTCAATATGATCTACCAGGTACCTCACCTGGAAAAATTAATTCAAATTATAATATTTTGTCCTTAATAATTTAAATCTATGTATGATGCACAGGAAATGGGAAATATGCCAATATGGAGGAGAGTGAAGTCTTACATAAAAAATTAATTTTATTATTAACAAATCCACAGCAACGACGGGTATAAAGATATTTGCATTATTTAATTTTCAGCCTTTAGCAAACCCCCATTTCTACACATGTTACAGAAACAATACTCTGTTATGTAATAAACCACATTATTCAAAATGTAAATACCATAAATTGTTTTCAAGAGACCTTTATTAAACGAGATCAATGAAAATGTGTTATCATGACCCTCCACCCCTTCTAATGTTCTTGGACTACTATAATTTGATTGATTGAGAAAAAAATTATTCTAATTCATAATAAATTACAGTACTAGATAGCGTACATAGTTTTCAACAAAATTAATATGTTATATTACTGATATGTTTCAGTTATTATTTATCTTTCCGGTGAGCCGTTGGCAGACCTTTTGTTTACATTTCAGATGCTTCCCGTTGAGAGGGGAAAGATTTCTTATCACCGTTTGTATTTATTCACTTCATATTCACGGTGGTGTTGTGTTAGCAATATGTTTATTATTAAACTTCACGAGATGTTTATTATTAAACTTCACGAGATGTTTATTATTTAACTTCATAGCAGTGAGGTTTACTATTAAACTTCACGAGGGAAATCTGCTTGGTTTACACAGCTCCTGTTTGACTGACGTTTTTTGAAATTTGCTTCATGAGTACAACATCAATAGGCGACTTCCTAGAAGGGAAATCTGCTTAATGTTTGATAAATGGTTAATGAACGTTCTACTTACAGTAGGTAGCCGGAGTATAAGTGAGAGTGCAGGGTTGTGTAGAGTGGCAACCCTGGCAGATAGGACATGGCCTTTTCCAGTGACCTCCAGTCCCGTGAGGGTAGCACACAGCTCATCGCTGGCTAGATCCTTACGGGAGCATATTGCTGACACTTCCCGCCAGTCTAGTCTTCTCCTTGTCTCTCTCCAACTCTCCGTCTCACCCCAACTCGCAAGGGCAAAAATACTGGCAATGCTCACCACTATCTGAAAATAAATGAAAAAAAATCTGAGCTCATGGCTTCTGCATTCTCTTATCAAACTAGATAACCAAACTGTTTTGATGCACTTCATTTAACACTATTTAATTTCAAAGTCATTTTTTACATAATATCTCTGTTCCAATGCATCCGTTCAAAAATGTTGTAGAATATAAATTGTAGGTCTTTTTTATGATGGCCAATATATGTTTTGACAGCAGTCCCCTGAAAGTCTTCGAACGAGGGCAGTCATATCAAGGACCTAGAATGAGACGCTTCAAAGGAAAAAGTGCACACGCCAAAATAGAATCACAGTAGAGTCCCTATTATCCGAGTTCCGTGTTAAACAAAAATAAAAAAGTCCATCACACAAGTGCTGCATAAACTGAGCAGATTTCCCACGTGCTGGCTTGACACTAGTAATTTCATCGACAATTATCTCACCCTTAATTCCCTATTTCTAAGTCAAAATTTGATAGTATCAGTGAGGGTTTAATGAAGGCTGAGAACAAGAAAGTATTAATAACTCCTAGTAAAAGATTGTTGGGTATTAGTAGAGGGAAAAGGGGCTTTCTGGAACACTTTAAAATCCTACAAAAAAGGAAACGAACAAGCTTAATATTTTACAACGCAAATATTTCTAAAAATCCTAAAAAAAAAAAACGATGTTTTTTCTCCTCCATAAGTTATATAAAAAAGGTATGAAAAATCATAAAAATAAGGTTAAAACATTAAAATAATAAAATTTATTCAATTAATTTAATAATCGCTATCACTTTCACTTTTTTCAGATTTACATACTTTTTTCTTTATTACATGTTCGTTTTCTAGAAAGTCAATAATATGAATCTTCTTACCATCACCTATTTCTTTTTCCCATTACAAACAAATGATATTTTTTGGGCATTTAATGTTTGAATATCTTTTTTAGATAATTTATCATTAAATCTATCTGGTAGAAAAACTTGTAATTTATCTTATTCATCTATTAATATAACAACTATTCTTTTTCCAAATTTAGTATTAAATTCTTTAATTGGATATAAATGATTTTTTTTTTTAACTCTGTTAGTTTTATTATTGGAATATTTTGACATTGGCCAACTTGTTTTATCTTTTTCAAAAGCTCCATTTATTAAAGAAATTTGTTATCAATATAATTTCTTTAATAAATGGAGCTGCAGGAACATTGCAGTTATATTAAACAGTTGAATATTGAGTCTGGTGTAAGTCAAATAATCATTTTCAAGTGAAGAAAATCTCAATCGTTGACATCTCACAACATTTTACATATATCTCACATAGTAAAAGTTCAATGGAGACAATATTTGTTATTTAATCTTTTAACGGATCTCATTTTCGTCATCTCCTGCGTAGGATCGATGAACATTTGAAGAGGTTTTTCGAAAATCGCATCATGAGTACGACCTCAATAACTGATTTCCCTTGAGGGAAATCTGCTAAAATTATGTAAAAAGACCAGATAACATACAGGGTTCAGTATGTGAGAAGAGAGAGGCATTCTAATTTGAATTTCCTGCTCTGGCAGTCTACCACTTAGAATCAGCATAGTTTATTTGGTGACACATACTATTTATTATTACTGTGTACTATGGATGTAAATAATAAAAAAACTTGTTGTGCTGTTGAAAGATATATTTTTAGTACTACACAAAAAACAAGCAAGCTATAATATTCAAAGAAAAGCATGGAACCTGGAATCTGTGAATAACATTCCAATATATGTTTTGACAGCAGTCCCCTGAAAGTCCTCGAACGAGGGCAGTCATATCAAGGACATAGAATTAGACGCTTCAAAGGAAAAAGTGCACACGCCAAAATAGAATCACAGTAGAGTCCCGATTATCCGAGTTCCGTGTTAACCGAGGTTCTAAAGGAGGTATGTACATACTTTTAAAAGAAGTGTGGAATCTGCTAGTATTCCACAGAAACGAGGTTCTTGCCTCGGAAGTAGGGAGTATGTACTAAGTCAGCGCTTCCTGACAAGATTCATGGAAAGCTCTATGCTCGCGCAGCTCTCCCACCCCTCCCCATCCTCCCTTAGCCGGGAGTCAAGTGAATTGTGTCACGGTTTTATTTACGTTTTGAAAGTGTAAAATGAGTGCGAAAAGGAAGCGTGTGGTTCTTTCCTTAGAAGATAAGCTTAAAGCTATTGAACGTTTGGATCATGGTGAAACATTAAAACAAGTTGCCAGTGATTTGGGGGTTGGTGAAGTGACTGTAGGCGACTGGAGGAGAAAAAGGGCAGAGATTGAAAAGTGAGTAGTTCAGCGAGTCCAATCATCAGGATTTAGAAACATAGAGGAAAAAAGGAAAACCATGAAAAAGAGTGAATTTGAGCTAACATCGGAGGCGTTGTTTTTATGGTTCCAGCAGATGAGAGATAAGGGCAGTCCTTTATCAGGTCCGATGTTACAAGCCAAAGCGTTGGAGTTTTTTAATCACTTTCATGATGGAGAACGATTTAGTGCTAGCATAGGTTGGCTGGATCGCTGGAAGAAGCGATATGGCGTGAGGGAATTAAACATTTCAGGAGAAATTTTGTCAGCCAATTCAGATGCAGTTGATTCTTTTGTGATAAAGTTGGACAGAATAGTTCAGGAAGCGAATTTAACTCCACAGCAAATTTATAATTGTGATGAGACGGGACTCAATTTTAAAATGTTACCCAGCAAGACCTTAGCAGCTAGACAGGAAAAATCAGCTCCTGGTTATAAAAGAAGTAAGGAGAGAGTTACTGTTCTCCTATGTGGTAATCAAAGTGGTGATCACAAGCTTAAACTCCTGTTGATAGGCAAAGCTAAAAAACCTAGAGCATTCAAAAATGTGAACATGGATATTCTTCCTGTTAAGTACACAAACCAAAGAAATGCTTGGATGGACTGTTCCATTTTTAAAACGTGGTTTTTTGAGCAATTTGTTCTAAGTGTAAAACAATTTTGCAACGAACAAAATCTGCCTCACAAAGCCCTTCTTCTTTTGGACAAGTCAGCCAGACGAAAGTGAATTGGTTAATGGTGATATAAAAGCACTTTTTTTACCCCCTAACGTGACTTCTTTAATTCAACCACTTGACCAGGGGGTTATAGAAAATCTAAAGCGTCTTTACCGGCAAAGACTGTTGAAGCATTTGCTTGAGGACTTAGAAAATGATCAAAATGTCGTCGAATGCTTAAAGAAAATTAATCTTAAACACGTCATTTATTGGCTTGGTGAATCATGGAGTGAAGTAAAACAGTCAACGCTAAATAAAAGCTGGAAAAATATAACTCCGAAAGCTAATAGTCCTGGACCGAGTGGAAACCAAAATGATTCAGCAGCAACATTCTTCCAGTTACAGATAAAATAACAGAGGAAGATGTAAATTATTGGATGAACGACGACGAGGAATGTGAGTTTTCTGATGAGGCTATTATCAAGTTAGTAGAGGAAGACCACAAGAGTGATGAGGAAGACCACACCACATTAAGCAATGAAGGCCTTGGAAGCAGAGTCAGTCACACAGAGGGCTTGAGTGCTATTGAAACGGCACTCCTCTACATAGAGCAACAAAATGATGCAACGCCAGCTGACATTATGATGTTGCGACAGTTCGCAGTATGGCTGCCAAGAAGCGAGGTAGTGCACTCAAACAGAAGACTGTAAAGGACTTCATTAAAGAATCTTAATCATTAATGTAATTTTCATCATTCTATATTAAGGTATGTTTAGCTGTCTTCTATTTTTTATTTTTTGTTGTTCAACATAACATTTGCAATAATTTTTAGTGTAAAAGAAAGTGGATTTCGTTCATAAAGATATTTTAAAAACATATGTAATTACATACCAAAGCTTGCTTTCTTCAACTCGGTTAATCGAGACTCTACTGCATTTCATGATAATTCAATTTTAAGCACAAGTAAAGGAGTCCTATTTTGGAAGCTGCGGGATACTAGAGTGAAGACAAAGAAAAATTTTCTACAAAATGAGCTAGCCTAACTAGATCTTGAAAGAATCCACTGGTATGATAAAATATGCTATCTGTTTGTTTCAATATTAATGTTAATAATAAAACTCACTCACTATCTCTGTCTACTCTTATATCTGCTAAGAAATAGAAGCCATAACAACAATAAAATTGTGAAATAAATTATTTATTTTATGTGTGTGATTATTAAATAACAAATATTAATTATATTAAAATACAAATTAAATATATGTTTGTCGTACCTTTAAATATTGTTTTATATTTACCCCTCTTTTTGATTGGTAAACCAATGGAGTTACATAATCTATAAAATATAGATTATGAACAGATATCAACCAGTGTGAGGTGTGCATGTTCAATTATTAAATCGAATCATAACGGCCTAATACAAATTTAACATCAGTCTCTTAAGTAAAGAATATTTAAGATCAAAAAGCCCCAAAAATAGTAACACATATAAATATGAATGGCATAATAATAATAAAAATTATGTGTGTGTGTGTGTGTGTGTGTGTGTGCTTGTGTATACATTTAAATTGAAATAATTTTCATTATCTGAAAGATAGAATAGAAGGACACTTACATCTCAGTCTTCAAAGAACACAATGAGTACAAACTAAATAGCTGAATTCTATAAAAGTAAATCTGCTAAAATAATGATAAAAAATTGTATAAAAAAAGTTACCAGTATAAAACGTAGCGTTCTCCTCCACGCCCTATACCTAAAGGTGAGATATATAGCTGTTAAGAGAGAGAATGAGGCGAGGGCGAATCGGGCAGAGAGCTGGTGGGTGATGAAGAACTTGGATATAGCGATGATGGGGAGGAGGAGGAGAGAGGCACTAGACACCGGGAGCAGTATCCCCATCAGAACGATCCCTAGCACAGAGCGGCTAACTCCGAACTCACTTGCACCTAAACCAAAAATACACACTAATAAACAGAGATGTATGGCTGAACCACTTAACGTACTCCTGCAAGTATAGCAAACCTGCAAGAACTAAAGTATGGTTTCAGTAAGAACTTACAGGTTATGAAGACTCAGTTAGTGTACGCAATAATTACTATGTGGTGCTAGAACCGACTGAAAGTTGGGAAGGAGGAATTATACGGGTAATATCATGAGAGACCCAAGATACTTTTACATTTTTTTTTTTTTTTAAGCGAGCACCTCTGTTTTTTGGAAGACACCACCCACTCCAGACATATACTGTCCACATCACAATGAGGCCATCTCCAACTCTAACATATGACACACACTGCATGGTTATAGGTACCTACCAGGTTTGAGATATACTGCCCAATGCACCTAGAAAGATACCTCCTAGGTTGAAGGAATGCTGCCCCCAACACCATTAAGGCACACACCATCCTTTCCTGAAGTATAATCCACATAGCACCATATGGGCACCTCATTCTCCTGGTAGTACAGTCCATAGCAACATATCTTCTCTCAAGATGTAGTGTCTACAA
The DNA here is from genome assembly GCA_019009955.1 of Riptortus pedestris. NCBI lineage: Eukaryota > Metazoa > Arthropoda > Insecta > Hemiptera > Alydidae > Riptortus > Riptortus pedestris. The sequence goes on from CM032231.1 coordinate 149,053,373, forward strand.
CACCAATAGGTCTACCTTATCCCAGCATATCCTTTCATAGTGCCATATTGGTACCTCGTTCTCCTAGCAATACTGTACTCAGCAGCATATCCTTCCATAGTGCCATATTGGTACCTCGTTCTCCTAGCAATACTGTACTCAGCAGCATATCCTGCCATAGTGCCATATTGGTACCTCGTTCTCCTAGCAATACTGTACTCAGCAGCATATCCTTCCATAGTGCCATATTGGTACCTCGTTCTCCTAGCAATACTGTACTCAGCAGCATATCCTGCCATAGTGCCATATTGGTACCTCGTTCTCCTAGCAATACTGTACTCAGCAGCATATCCTGCCATAGTGCCATATTGGTACCTCGTTCTCCTAGCAATACTGTACTCAGCAGCATATCCTGCCATAGTGCCATATTGGTACCTCGTTCTCCTAGCAATACTGTACTCAGCAGCATATCCTGCCATAGTGCCATATTGGTACCTCGTTCTCCTAGCAATACTGTACTCAGCAGCATATCCTGCCATAGTGCCATATTGGTACCTCGTTCTCCTAGCAATACTGTACTCAGCAGCATATCCTGCCATAGTGCCATATTGGTACCTCGTTCTCCTAGCAATACTGTACTCAGCAGCATATCCTGCCATAGTGCCATATTGGTACCTCGTTCTTCTAGCAATACTGTACTCAGCAGCATATCTTGTCAACAGCACCTTGAAAGTATATTTCCTGGCTTGGCATTTACAAACAACATTACCTCCTTGATTCCTGGCAAATGTCTTCCAAGGAAGCTTTACTCGCACCTAATGTAATGTAATTCTAACCACTCCAGGGAAAGACAAACACAATGAAAATAAAAATGTATCCAATAATTCACTGGCTTGGTTTAATCTCATCAAATAAAAAAAGGGTCAAAATTAAAATAATAATAAAGCACCATATTGCCATTACTTGCATCATAATCATATTTGAGGAAACAATTTAATAATACCTTTTGATGCAGAGAGAGCGAGTTGTGACCAGGCGAGAGAGACTAGGATTGGAAGGAGAGAGGTATATATGCCGAGCCACTGCCTCCTGGAGGCCATCTTGAGCAGCAGACCTGGCAGCATCAGGTACAGGACCACTCGGACGTTGAGGCAGAACTCTATGCTGCTACCTAACAATTATATCAATATATCTTACATCACTCATAATATTAAAAGTAGAATAAAATGTTGATAATATTACAATTAAGGTCTTCAGGAACTGACTGTGTCTTCAAGTTATTGGCCAATTGTCCGATTACCCCATTCTAGCCCCCTCTCTCCCTCTAGGTCTTAACAACACTTTATCTTCAGTTTTACATAAAACATTTAAATATCAAGTTTTGTAATGAACAAACAAAATTTGTGACCACTAGAACATTATTGGGCAAATATATACATAAATTTGAAAAGACCTCATTTTCATGATAGGATTGATCGGGATTTAAAGACATTTTTCAAAAGTTGGGTCATGAGTACAACTTCAATTGCAGGTTCCCGTTAAGTGAAATCTGCTGAAAACTAATGTATTTATGAAAAGCGGAGATGTTTAAATTGTGGGACTTGCTAATTTAGCATGGAATAATTCATCTACTAACATAAGACACTAGCTAAGGTACCCGGTGGTCAACCATCATCATCACCAAGTCAACCAAATCATTTTTGTCTGTTTATGATGTTATTTTTATAGCAAGGCTTTGATTAACGCTTTTAACAATCATATCGTGTTAATCACATACTGTCATTTTTCATAATGACATTACCAATTAAAGTTTAATATGATTCCCCATGATTTCCACTGTTACTCGTTGTACAAAGTCAGCATGACTGTTTAAATAACAAACTATAAAAATTAAATAATCAAAATGGTCTTATAGTTGACATTTCTATTAGAAATAAATAACGAAGATATTTTCTAGTGAAAATAAATAATAAATGTGGGAGGGGGGGCAGATATTTATAAGCTCACTAATCCAAATCATACTTAAAACTATAATATAAGTCTGAAAACATAACATCATTTGCCTTAATATGCCTATACCTAATAAACTTTACTGTAATAAACTTATTACTAATAAAATTGGTCTCCTGTAACAGTATTTAGTGGATATCATGTTTATACTGTGTTATACAACTAAAGTGTATATAATAAAAGTTACATTAAATATCAAAGTAAACAACTTCTGTTATGTGCACTATTGATAAAAAATAAATACGAAACAAATTTTCATTTCTTGCCTTAAAACCCCCACAACCTGCTCACTCCTAGAATTTCAATGTAGCTATGGTTCAGTCAGCGTATATTTCATTTATACTTTCTTTTATTATTATTTATTATCGTCCACTTTTTGCAACTCAGGCTAATTGGGACGTGTTATCTACAGGTTACAACCCTTTTCTAGCCAGGGTGGGACTTAGGATGTTATTTAATGAATTTCGTCACTAAATAATTTCCTTTGCCCAGGCAAGAATCGAACTCGCCACTCTAGGTTTATCATGTGAGATTAAGGTCAACGCTTTAACTCACATGGCTAACCTGAGCCCCCATTTATACTCTGTTACTAGAAAAAAAAGGACAAAACAATACTTACTCTAAATAACAAGATAAACAACTTCTGTTATGTGTATGTTTGGCGATGTTATTTCGGGCATTAGAAAAGTCAATGTGGTCATTAAGTTATCTTAACCCTGTATATGGTGCCCAAGGGAACCTAAGTTACCATTTATAGCATCACCATCTTGAAAAAAAATGTTCGCCAGAAGTTATGGGGTGGGCTTCCAGAACAACCCTACCCGTTGAGCGAAATGCTGAGGGCTGGAATGACAATAGGACGAATTTGCATCTATTTCATTTAGATAAAATTCGTTCAAAACAATGTGAGGTATTTAAGCTTCGAATTAAGTGGTTTATTATATAACAGACAGGCGCGTTTATGTGACGTGAATAAGACTAGGGGTTTGCTGAAGACTGAAAACTAGAAAATGCAAACTTCTTGGTTAATATTCAAGATGGAGAATAAATGTATATAACAATATTTATAGTACATTTAATTAGCTATTTACATTTAATTAATAAGGATATTCAATACAATTTTTTAATCCGACGTATAATAATGGAATATATCTATATATATATATATATATATATATATACATACATACATACCTCATTTTCATCATCTCCTGGGTAGGATCAATGGAGATTTTAAAACATTTTTGAGAATTGCGCCATAAATACAAAAATGCGCCCTTATGGGAAATCTGCTAATATTTGCAAAATTGGGCGATGCCATGACCAATGGAAATAGGGATCTATATATGTTTGTGTGTGTGTATGTATATATATATATATATATATATATATATATATATATATATCATTTTGTATATATAGATTAAGCAAGATATTAGGTTAAAAAAGTTTAAAGTGTGGTACATACCTAGAGCATAAGAGGTGAAGGTAGGAACATGTACATCGAGGTACCTCCAATAATGGTAGACCAGAGTATCTACTTCGTAGGGGTAGCGGGCCACTAGGTAGACTATGAACACAACTACTGCTAGTATGTCCACTTTCTTCTTGTCCCACTAAAACAAATTAATTACCACTAATAATAAGCTTATGTTAATAGTTTGCAATGAATTTGAAATTGCATTACATGAACCTTTCATAAATGCCCATATATTTTATATTTTGAGTAATGGCAGCACAAAGCTCACTTGCATTATTATTCATGACTATTTAAATGTCTAGTTTTTACCTGTAAAATAGAATTTTATCCAATTTGGAGTTAAGTCCCCATGTGCTCTGACATTTTAGTAGATAATGCAGATGGATTTTTATAATAACATTCACAGCTCTTAAAGGCGATACACTAATTCATATTCCGGATAATAATATCACATTAAATAGACTTTTTGAGCATATTTAATCGGCGGGGGCAAAGTTCTACATCGGCTCAGGCTATAAAAGGGCGATGACGCGAAAGGATTAAGACAGTCGTAGCTTGCATCCTGTTGACAGGAGACCCTTGTCCGGTGACATCCTTCAGCTTGCGTCTAGTAAGCCTGCTTATCGCCCCCACTACCTCTCACAGCAGAGTCTGGTCTTAGAGAATTTCTATAAACCAGCTAAGTTCTATGATTGTAATTTAGTTTAAGTAGATATAAGTGTCCCCCTTTATATCGCTAAAAGGTGCCTAATTTTAAGCCAAGAGTCAATTGTTGGTTAAGCCTTCCTAAATCTTTGTTACTGATTTGATTGTGAGAATTATTACTTTTACAGCTTCCACTGCCTATTGCCGCAGCCAGATCGCAACAAGCCACAAGAAATTAAATATATTTATGTATAGTACCAATAAAACTGTGAATAAAAAAATTAATATTAGATTCCTACCTCTGAAATAACTTCAGTCGATGGATTGTCTTAACTTCAGCACATCATATTAGCTGTTTTCAATGGCAGAACAAAGAAGTATAAAGTCTCCGAAAACAAATGATAATGCTCAGATCTACACTAAGCAGATTTCCCACATTCTGCTATGATAAGATGATGACCTTATCTCAAGCTGATGATGTAATAAAAGGTGTATGTAAACACAACTTGGACAAAAGATGTTCAGTGATCCATCTGCTTTAGGTGGAAAGTGGATGAGATGGGATTTTACAGAAAGCCAAAATTTTTAAATCACAATTAATTCTGCAACGACAAGGAATGATGTAATATTCAAGAAGAATGCATTACCTTAGTTAACTCTTTATTTTATACTAAACCAACATTGATATTTATTATAATCTACTATGTCCTGCTAAGGCTAATTGGGATGAGTTATCTACAGGTTACCAGCCTTTTCTAGTGATGAGAGTGGGACTAACGATTTTATTTAATGAGTTTGCCACTAAATAAGTTCCAAATTCCCAGTTGGGAACTGAACTCTCCACTCTATGTTTACCATTATGATTTTAAGTAAAAACATGTAAATTTATAGATCAACTTACCCCTCAAATTCTGTGGGTAATATCTGGTTGATTCATCTTTTCCACACTTTGCCAACGACCATAATATACATGTTTCCTTTTGATCATACGACCAAAACTTCCATTTCTCTTGGATTAGATTTGTTTGAATTTGTTGAACAACTTCTATTTTATATGAATATATATATATATATATATATATATATATATATATATATATATATATATATATATAGCCTCTGCCTGTAAATTGATTTTTGTTTTCTCTTGAAATTTCACAATAATTTTTCGTTTCAGATGCCATTAAAATGTTATCAGCAGTTTTCGGCTTTGGTGTCTCTAACATATTCTAGTCAAACTGCTGAACCGAATTTTATGAAACTTGGAACATATATTACTACTAAGCCAACTTAGACTATAGGCTATACTAATATTCTCAGAGATGAACAGTAGGGGTTAGAAGAGAGGCCTCAAATGAAAAATTGTTATATTTTGTTTCCTATTGTTTTTTTTTGGCAAAGATGCACATATTAAAAGTTGTTTATTTTGTTATTTAAAGTAACTTTTGTTATATACTCTTTTGTCGTACACAGAAGTATAAATGTGATATATGCTAAAAACTATAGTGAGAATCAAATAAACCCTCAAGCAGGAGCAGAAGTTGTAGAGAGGCTAACAAAGTTAATTGTGGTAACTTATTTCCTGATAAATGTTTGCATTATTGGAATTGCTTTCTACTCACAACAGATTTTTCCTAAACCTTGTGAGCTCGGATTGGTTTTTGACATGAAATATGTACATTATAGACAATATCTAATTATAATAAATGCTATCCATGAAACCTTGCTGTAAAAATATCATAATTTAGTCAACAATTATGTCCATGGCATCACCGGGGTACCTTAGATAGTCTTCTAAAAAAAAGTTGATTTTGGAGTTCATTGTGCTTTCGGAATTCAGAATTCTCTTTAGGTTTTAAAGTGAGAGAGAGACAGAGAATTTAAAAGCTCCAAATCTCTGTTCTTATGAATCAAGCTGGAAAATGTTATAGAACCAATCTTGTTAAAATATTGATACTATACAATATTTGGTCAATACATTTGTTTGGAATATAAATACTACTTCCTTGATTTCAACACATAGTAACACCTCCCCCCCAACCCTTCTACTCATGCGGTGAGCTGAGATCACAAACATGCTATACCAGAACATGGGGAATGTGTTTAGTTTACGCAATCCCCGCAGGACGGTTTTTTTTTTCTCCTTTGGTTCAGTTTATAGTATTATTTTTTTCTTCATTTTATAAGAGTTAAGATGATTCACATTCTGATTCCTATCTTCGTTATCTCTCTCTTTTTTATTCTTTTTTAGCAGATTTCCCTTAAGGAAAAGCAGCTATTGAGGTTGTACTCATGACACAATTTTCAAAAAATTTCTTCAAATGTCCATCAAACCTACCTAGTAAATGACAAAAATGAGGTACGTTCAAAACTGTATATATATTTGTCTGTTACCACTCTAGTGGTCACAATTCTGGTTTAATTGATACCAAAATCAGTATTTATTCTTTTTATGTAAAAAGAAAGATCAAGTTTGTTAATGGTTGAACAGCGGGTGGGGAGGGGGGAGTTAGACGGAAGGAATTTCAAAAATTCTTATAATCTCCATTATTATTAATTTAGTTTCACTTTATAGAGTTAAGGTGATCCATCCAATGTTCTGATCTGTATCTATTTCAGTCAGATTGAAAAATTTTATAGAGTTCTACAATTATTGTTCTATGCACTTTTCCACAACTCAATTATTAAGTGAGTTATTCAAACTTTGTTCCTTACAGTCCTCAGTAAATCTCCACTTTTACTCATCAGCTTTTAGCATATTTCCCTCGAGGGAAATCAGCTAAGGTCGTACCGATGACGCGATTTTCGAAATTTTTCTTCAAATGTACATTGGTCCTACCTAGTATATGTCGAAAATAAGGTCTGTTCAAAACTGTATATATATATATATATATATATATATATATATATATATAAATATATATATATTTGTCTGTTACCGCTCACAATTCTTGTTTAATCGTTACCAAACTTGATATTTAGTCATTTTATATAAAAAGACAGGTCAAAGCCCATTAATGGCAGAAATCGGACCAGGGGGAGGGGGGTTTAGAGGAGGAGAATTTTGAAAATTCGAAATATCTCCGTTACTATACGTCAGATCGAAAAAATGTATAGAATCAATCTTATAGCAAATTAAATGTACTATAAATATTTTTATATACATTTATTCCCTATCTTGAATATTAACCGAGATATTTGCATATTTCAGTTTTCAGTAAACCCCCACTTCTACTCATGTTACACAAACAATACTTGGTTATTTAATAAACCACATCATTCGAAGCTTAAATGCCAAATATTGTTTTCAAGAGACATTTATTATACGAGATACATGCAAATATGTTCTGGTGACCCCCCCCTTCTTAAGTTTTTGGACTACTTAAATTTGATTGATTGAAATAAAAATTATTCTGATTCATTATAAATTACAGTACTAGATATAGTAAATAGTTTTCAATCAAATTAATACGTTATAATCAGATATATTACAGTAACTGTTTTTCTTTCTGGTAAGAAGTTGGCAGAACTGATAGTTTACATTTCAGATGTTTTCCGTCGAGAGGTTTTTTATTATCGTTTATATTTATTCACTTAATATTCATGGTGGTGTTGAGTTACCGGTAAGTAGATTTCTCTATTGTTAAACTTCACGTGGGAAATCTGCTTAGTTTATGCAGCCCCTGCATGAAGGATTTTTATTTATCATTTAATTATTTCTGATTTACAAGATACAATCCACATATAGAAAGAACGACAGTAATAATAGATAAATACTTAGAGAGTGGGATACTTACAGCAAAATTGTAGAGTACATATAGAGATAGTAGAGTAGAGAGGGTGGCTATTTCTGAGTAAGGTGGCGTCGGGACAGATGATGATATGATGAGATGAGCAAAGAGTGATGAGAAGAATATTAGGAAGGAGGTAGATCGGGCCGAGCAGTGGCTCCACTGTGCTTCTCTAGACACTTCCTCGCTACAGCCTCGGGCCACCAGCGCTTCAGACCAACTAAACATACCATAGTCTAATAAATATAATTTTTTAAAAAAATTATTTATACAGGAACACTCGCAACTAGGCGATTTGGATCAAAATTTAACAATGTAAAATAAAAACAAAATTATATTATTTTAAATATTTATGGACCTCACATCAAAGGTGATTTGCCCTGTAACAAAATTATAGAAAAGTCCATCATTCAGAGGCTGCGTAAACTCAGCAGATTTCTTCTTGAAGTTAATTAATAGATGAATCTACCTACTGCTAACACAACACCACCATCAATATTAAGTAAATAAATACAAGCGGAAATAAGAAATATTTCCCCTCCTGATGGGAAGCATTTGATGCATAAACAACAGGTTTGCTTTCACCGGAAAGAAAAACAATTACTGAAATACATAAGAATATAGCATATTAACTTTATTGAAAACTATTAACTATATCTAGCGCTGTAATTTATAACGAATCAGAGTTATTTTTATCCCAATCAAACAAATTTTAGTAGTCAAAGAATTTAAGATGGGGAGGGGATCGATCACCAGAACAAATTTGCATGTATCTCGTTTAATAAAGGTTTCTTGAAAACAATATTTAGTATTTAGGTTTCGAATAATGTGGTTTATTATATAACAGAGTATTGTTTAAATAATATGAGCAGAAGTGGGGATTTGCTGAGTGCTGAAAACTGAAAAATGCAAATATCTCAGTTAATATTCAAGATAGAGAATAAATGTTTAATGAAAGTGGAAAAATATAAAATCGAAATATCATGGTTAATACTCATTATATGGAAAATATGTACAGAATAAAATTTATAGTAAATTCATTTTGCAATAATATTGTATCTATACAATTTTTCGATTTGACGTATAATAACAGATATTTTGAATTTTCAAAATTCCTCCCCTCCCCCTGGTCTAATTTCAGCCATTAATGAACTTGATCTTTCTTTTTTCATAAAATTACTAAATATCGAGTTTGGTAACGATTAAACAATAATTGAAATAATAATTAAAATGGGTTTATTAAAAATAAATAAAATAATAAAATTAAATTAAATTTTTAAAAAATTATTCCTGTATACTAGTACATTTATATTATCTAAAATTATCCTAATTTTCTCACTACGTCAAAATCAAACAGAAGAGATGTTACATTTTGTAAAACAAATTCAATTTTTTAAGGTGATTTAGTGTATTGTCGGTATGTAGGTGCCGTCCATAAGAAGTTGGTATATGTTATGTAGAGTCTCTAAGCATTCAATGTTCCTGTAGTTAGTCAGTATGTGTTGTATTGTTAATGGTTCATGACATGTTCTGCAGAGAGCTCTTTCTGTTCTCGTCATCAGCTATGAGTGCATTAAATGTGAATAAATATAATAATAAAACGAAAATGGAAGTAATTATAAAAAAAAAAAAAATAAAAATATATCATAATAATTTTTATATAAATTGTAAAAGAATATTCAATAAGATTCATTAGTCTCTACTGAGACTCTTATTAATTTAAATATTATGTGTGCATATTAAAAAAAAATTCAATAAGAATGATTGAATCAAATGCAGTTTACATATTTAAAATCAACTGTTTGTACCTAGTAGGCAATAATAATAAAGAAACTTTTTATTTATTGGTGTTTATGCCATCCTTAAATTACTTCAAAAGACACCATACTTCAAATTTCAATTGCATATACGGGTCACACTGTATACACACATTTTGCGATTGTGTTTCTTTTCAAGGGTTAAAATCCTAATTCTCGGTTTTACACACACACACATATATATCTTATATAGATTTGTACATACCCCTTGAAGTGGCGGAACTGGGAGTTGTTGTTGAGTATCTTGGTGGTAGATATGAGCATGAGAGCGAGAGAGCAGTAGTATAGCACGGATGGGAGGGAGTCTAGTAGATAGAGAGGGCCGACTAGAGCGAGGAGGGAGATAGCAAGAGCGGGGGGAGGTAAGAAGGGGAGGGAGGCCATCTTGGCAGTGATGTAAGCGAGGACAGGCCCCTCCCCCCTAGCCCTTAGCTCCTCCCCTAATATAGGAGGCAGTTCCCCGTGCAGGTGCTGGCTACCTCCTATCACCATCTCCTCTTCCGACAGCCTCACTCCTCTACCTTCGATCCAATCACCAACTCGACCTGATATAAAAAAAAAACAATTTATTAAAAAATGTAAACGACGCAATCAAATAAAGTAGCACACCAATCTATCACTCTATTGAATATACTTTAAAAGTCCATCACCCAGGGGCTGCATAAACTAAGTAGGCTTTCCTCGTGAATTTCAACAATAGATAATCTACATTCTGGTAACACAACAGCACCTTCAATATTGAGTGAATAAATATAACGATAAGAAACCTCCAGACAGGAAGCACCTGAAATGTAAACAAACAGGTCTGCCAACCTCTTGCCAGGAAGAAAAACTGAAATATACTAATAGTTTTTTTTCTCAATCAATCGAATTTTAGAATTTAAGACAGGGGGTGTCACCAGAACATATTTGCATCTATCTCTTATAATAAAGGTCTCTTGAAAACAATATTTGGTATTTAAGCTTGGGATAATGTGGTTTATTAGTGAATCCCTCAATAATAATTATAAGCCTTCAAACAAATAACAATAAAACCAAATAATCATATTTAAAACAGTACCTGTCGAAGCAGTGGATGAGCCTTCAGAAAACTTTGATATTTCCTTAATAAGCTGATTTGAGGTTATATAATTCTCTCCTTGAGCCAAACTGAAAAAAAAAAAATACAAAATGACACGTGATAAATTAATTCAAATACAGTCTTTCCTTCACACAGGTGCTGGGAAAACTAAGCAGATTTCCCATGCACTGGAATATGACACACCTATTCTTTATTTCTCCCACAAGAAGCCTACGTAAACAGGAATCAAAATGTTAGTTGGGCTTAAAATGTTTAGTGGCTGAGGTACTTAATGTGAAAATCGGATGAGCGAGCAGAAGAGGAAGTATACAAAAGACTGAAACCAAAAAAAAAAAAAAACACAAATAACTCCGTTAATATTCAATCCAGAGAAAACTTGTGAAACAATAGTTGTGGAAAATTAAAATTCCTACAATATTTGTTACATAAATTTTTTTTATTCAACTCAAAGTAACCAAAATATTTTGAATTTTCGGTTATTTCCTCATTAAACTCCACCTATTCCAAGACCAAATACAGACATTAAATAATATAAGCTTTAGTTTTCCCTGAAACGGTTTGAGTTCCATGAAATATCGAGTATGGCGCTAATTAAATAAAAGCATGTAGTTTATATAAAAATAAAAAAAAAATCTTAAATGATAATGACACCAAAAATATTTACACACAGTAAAAGTTCCATGAAAGCAATATTTGGTATTTATTATTATTATTTATTAACATCTACTTTTTATTACGATTGCTAATTGGGACGGGTTGTCTACAGGTTTCCACCCTTTTCTAGCCAGGGAGGGAATAAGGATTTTATTTAATGAGTTCATCACTAAATAAATTCTACTGCCCAGACGGAAATGGAACTTTGCCTCGCTAGGTTTACCATGCAAGATTAAGATGTAAGAATGCTTTAACTCACATGGCTATCCTGAGTAATGTGATGGTATTTAAGCTATGGATAGAGTGGCTCATGATATATCAGGAAGGATATATTGTTATTGTTAATATGCCATGAAAGGTAATTGGGCTGAAAAATGAAAACATATAGGTCAATATTCAAGATACAGATAAAAACTTCTATAGAAAAATAAATTTACAATCAGATTGGTTTTATATAATTTTTTAATCCAATGTATAATATCAGAGATATTTTAAATTTTTGAAATCCCCTCCCACTGGTACTTGATATTTAATTTTGAATAAAATGTTTAACCATCGAGTTTAGTAGCGCTCTAACAAAAACTGCTGGAGCATTAAGAGACAAATGTATATATGGTTTGAAGTGGACGTCATTTAAACAGGGTAGAATCAATGGGCATTTGAAGAAATGTTTTGAATATCGTGCAATAAGTGCAACCTCAATAGCTGATTTACTCTAAGGGAAATCTGCTAAACGAGCCAATCACTGATTAAAGATTTGATGAATTTGGAAAACAAACCTTAAAAATAACTCTTTAGCAGCTTCTCGGGATAATTTTTCTCCCATTGGCATCTCCAAACACACCTTCACATCGCTCAAGTTCTGCTCTGTTATACCTGAAACATAATAATTCCAATTGATAAAAAATTCCTGCCAGATATATTGCTAATATGAAATTATTAAATCAAGAATGTACCTCTTCTTCATGAACACACACTCTTCTGTATACATTTATTGTTAAAATCCATGCTAGATAATTCAAGTTACCATAAAATATTCAAGTGCTCTGATAGGGATAACAGATTTTTCTTAAAGAAATATTGAGAGTTTGAAACTCCCTGCTCCTCTTCCATCCCCTCCCCTCAAGAGTTGTGAGTATATTTAAATGAAACTCAGTAGGTCATAGTTGTTACTTTTGTCAGTAAAGTCTACTCTCTAATCCTGGGATTCTCAAAGTGGTCAATATCGACCACTTGGAGCCGGAATCGGTTTCCCAGGGTTTGACATAAACGAAAACCGAATTCGGGTGTCGACAAGGTCTATAAATCGACTCCTATTAATTAACACAAGTTCTTATTTGAAACTTTCAAGATACTGTATACGGTGCGATACTTGTACCAAAACAAGTTGAGTTGTTTAAAAGCACAACAATGGTATTTCCTACTAAGATATTAGTCATTCTTATAACAAGTTGGTACTTGTAACACAACTTATACATTCTGAGTTGGTATTCTGGCAGGTGGAAGTGACTTCTAATGTAGGTAGGATGAAAAAATTGATGGCTATGCTTCCACTATAATAATTTATTGTAATGGCAAAGCGCTTTCGATGCTGTGCATCATCGTCAGTGCCCTGTTGACACACAAAATAATAGTTACAATTTTCTATAAAATATGTTAGACACATATAACAAATAGTTCTAAGAAAGATAAGTATTCTTTTTTTTTTTGTTATGTGTCTAACATATTTTATAGAAAATTCTAAATATTATTTTGTGTGTCAACAGGGCACTGACGATGACGCACAGCATCGAAAGCGCTTTGCCATTACAATAAATTATTATAGTGGAAGCGTAGCCATCAATTTTTTCATCCTACATACAACTTATAAAGTACCTTGGGAATCCCTGGCTGGAATGGCTGCTTTTAAATAAAACATATGAAAAAAAAAAAAAATATCTCACCTATACGATTGGTGAGGCAGTGAGCAAGTAAGCTAGTCGCTTCAGCGTGTCCCTTCTCCGATGCCTTCAGCAGCCAGTACACTCCCAGCCGAGCTTTCTCCTCTCTCTCCTCTACATCTTCTACAACACACACATTCAATTCATAATTACTTTACTTTAGTATATTTCCATCAAGGGATATCAGTTATTGAGGTTATACTGAGATTTAAGAATAAAGTCTGTTACACAGGGGCTGCGAAATCTAAGCAGATTTCCTACATGAAGTTTGACAATACATAAATCTACATATTGGTAACACTTAACACCACCTTGAATAAATACAAACTGTAATGAAAAATCTTTTAGTCAATTTACTCTTTAATAACCTCCACTATGGAAAGTGTCAGAATTGTAAACAAATAGGTTAGCCAACCTCTCAGAACTGAATAGATAGAAATATACTTCGCTGGAAAGAAAAACAAATACTGAAATATATCTGAATATAACATATTAATTTTATTGAAAACTATTTACTATTTCTAGTACTATAATTTATAATAAATCAGAATAATTTTTACCTCAATCATTCATATTTTAATAATCCAAGAACTAAAGACAGGGCGATCAACAGATCGTATTTGCATGAATCTTGTATACTAAAGGTTTCTGGCAGTAACAATATTAGGTATTTAAGCTTCAAATAATGTGGTTTATTATATGAAAGAGCTTCAGCAGAACGTATTTGCACATATCTCACAAATTAAAAGTTTAATGAAAACAATATTTGTATATGTATAGAACAACATTTATAGATCATTCAAGTTGCAATGACATTGGTCCTATACAATTTTTCAATCAGACATTTAGTAACAGAGATAATTCAAACTTTCTAAATTCCACCCCTCGACTGGTCCGATTTCAGCCATTAACAAACTTGATCTATCTTTATAAAATGATATAATATCAAGTTTAGTAATGATCAAACAAGATTTGCGACAGCTAGAGTACAACAATAAACAGACAAATGTGTATATCATTTTGAACGGACCTCATTTTTGTCATCTTCCTGGGAAGGATCAATGTAATTTGAAGACATTTTTTGAAAATTGTGCCATGAGTACGACGGAAATCTGATAAAACATTTTAGTGACTGACAAAAAAAAACCCATTTATTTACGTGGATGGATCAACTCACCAAATTAGCTACCCAAAAAAGGACTTATGACACCACATATCGTACTCACAAGCAAAAAATATGATACTCAATTCATGTCAGAAATCTTGGGTAGCCACTACTGACAACAAACTTCTAGAACTTATACTTTGTGAATTGCCTTCCCCAAAAAGCTATTCAGAAGAGAAGTAGTCTTAACAAGGTTAAGAATTGGCCATTCACAACTGACTCACACTTACTGGAGAAGACGAACCTTACTGCCAGCACTGTAACTGTAGGCTTACTATAAAAAATATACTAACTGACTGCTATCTAAGGACTCACATAGAACTACCATACTCTTACAGAGAATTACTACATGACCGTAGCCAGTACATAGATCTCCTATTTCACTACTTAAAACATAACCAGATTTTCCAAAAACTATAATGTAGGAAAATACTGAATATATATGGAGAAATGAGCATACTTACGTGAATATGCAAACAGATAAATCGCTCAATCCCCCCTGTTGCAAAATGTAATTATTATAAGAATAAAAAAAGTCCGTCATGCAGGGCCTGCGTAAACTAAGCAGATTTCCCACGTGAAGTTTTACAATAGAGAAATCTGCATACTGATAACACAATACCACTGCGATTAAATACAAACGGTAACGAGAAATCTTTCAGTTAATTATAATAAATTCCTAACTGAAACGGCTTCTGAATTGTAAGAATAATTTATATATTAATAACTCAAATTTTAGTAGTCCAAGAACTAAAGAAGGGGGGGGGGGCGGATGAACAGAACGTATTTGCATAAATCTCACAAAGTAAGGAAGGTAAAGTAAGGTTAGATGAAGCTTCCAACCTTCCCAAGTCCTGACCCAAACAGTTAACGGAAACGGCCGAACTAATCCGAAAATACCCCTCCACCACATGTCCCATAGACTCCATAAAAATGTAAATATCTCGGTTAATATTCAAGATAGAGAATAAATGTATATAACAACATTTATATTAAATTTAATTTGCAATAAGATTGGTTATATACAATTTTTTGATCCGATGCATAATAACGGAGATATTTTGAATTTTCGAAAATCCCCCCCCTACCTCTTGTCCGATTTCAGCCATTTACGAACTTAATCTGTATTTTTACATAAAACGGTTAAATATCGAGTTTCGTAACGATCAAACAAAAATTACGACTGCTAGAGCGTTAGCAGACATATATATATATATATATATATATAATTTTGAATGGACCTCATTTTCGTCATCTCCTGAGTAGGATCGATGGACATTTGAAGAAATTTTTCGAAAATCACGTCATGAGTACGACCTCAATAGCTGATTTCCCTTAAGGGAAATCTGCTAAAAGTTGTCACGCAGGGGCTGCGTAAACTAAGCTGATTTCCCTCTAGAAGATTAATAATAGATAAATCTACATACTGCTAACACATCACCACTCTGAATATTAAGTGAATAAATACAAACTGTAATAAGAAATATTTCCCCTGCTGGCAAAAAGTGACTCAAATGTAAACAAGCAAGTCTGCCAAGGACTTTCAGTTATTGTTTTTCTTTCCGACACTGGAAAGAAAAACAATAACTGAAACATATCAGAATGTAACGTATTAACTGAAAAATGTAATTATCTTGATTAATATTCCTGATAGAGAATAGATGTATATAACAATATTTAAAGTACATTTAATTGCAATAAGATTTGTTTTATTCAATTTTTCTATCTGACCTATAATAACTGAGATATTTCAAATTTTCGAAATCCTCCCCTCTAAACCCCCACTCCCGCTTTTCCAGTTCCGGCCATTAACAAACTTGTTTTTTCTTTTTACATAAAACGACTAAATGTCAAGTTTGGTAACAATCAAACAAAAGTTGTGACGGCTAGAGCGGTAATAAACAAATATATATATATATATATATTTATATACAGTTTTGAATGGACCTCATTTTCATCATCTACTAGGTAGGATCGATGGACATTTGAAGAAAAATGTTGTAACTTGTGTCATGAGTACAACCTCAATAGCTGATTTCCCTTAAGGGAAATCTGCCAAAACATATAGTAAGTGACTTTCTAAGGACTCGCATAGACCTACCATACACTTTGATTGAATTACTACATGATAGCCAGTACATAGACATCATATTTCACTGCTTAAAATATAACCACATTTTCAAAAAAAAATTATAATGTAGGGCAATACTGAATATATATGAAGAAATGAGCATACTTGCGTGGTTATGCAAACTGATATGCAGCTCAATCACCTCTGTTGTGAAATGTGATTATAAGAATGAAAAAAAAAAATAGAAAAAAAGAGCTGATAAACACAAAAATTACATACCTCCGTTATCTTGTAGCAACTCCTTGGCAAGCTTCACCTGTGAATCAGGGCAGCCGAATTCTGCCCAGCCTAGGCTCTGCACATTACCCTTAGGACCACCTGCAAAAGAGAATTTGTATAAACCACTTATATACTGGAAGCCAAAATTGATGTGGTATTTAACTATTATTATTAATTAATGTACATTTTTTGATACTATGGCTAATCGGGACGGGTTATCTACAGGTTACCACCCTTTAGCCACGGGTGGGACTAAAGATTTTATTTAATGAGTTTGTCACTAAATAAGTTCCTATTGCCCTGATGTGAATAGAACTCGCCACTCTAGGTTTACTATGTGAGATTAAGCTTTAACTCGCATGGCTAACTCGTGCCCTAATAATTATTTAAAGTAGAACATTTAATTTAGTGAGTTTGACACTAAATAAATTACTATTTCCCAAAGAAAATTCCCAGTGAGAATGGGGCTCACAACTCTAGGTTTACCAAGTTTAAGAGCAATGTCTTAACTGCTAACCCAGTTGAAGAATACATTCAATTTACACTTATAATTACCGTTAGTTTAGCAAAATTGCACAGAACATTTTGTGGTACCATCAATTCCTAAGCGCACTTACTATAGTCAAAATTTATAATAATTCAGGGCTCAGGTTAACCATGTGAGTTAATGTGCAGACCTTAATCTCACATGGTAAAACCTTGAGTGGAGAGTTCGATTCCCACCTGAGCAACAGGAATTTATTAGTGACAGAATTCATTAAATGACAAGTACAAGTGGTCACCTGGATTTGTTAATAATAAATTTATTTGTTATGTAAGGCTTCACTGCCCTCAATATTTTTATATTTCCCATCTCCTGTGCATGTAGTTCTTTTTTTTTTTCTTTTTTTTTATATCATAATGGAACATATAATTCTTAATCATAGAAAGTATTCTATCCTCCAAACCATGTATGAATAAAAGTTCCTTTCCCTTGATGAGGCACAAAGCCCAACGGTGACAACTGTATTATGTACATCATAACTGCTATTAAAAATACTGTTTTGTAAGTCTCGATTGTAAACTGTATATTCATATTAGTACATAGTATACTCAGTTAAGAATATCATATATTAACGCAGCAGAGATAAGTCCCAATTAACCAAAGTTGGAAAAAGTGGACATTAATAAATAAATAAATGTATATAATGGATAATGAGGCAACGATGCTCAAAAATGAGACAGACAAGATTTTGAATTTTTATGTCATTGTTCATCACCGAAGCGCAAAAAAAGTGCATCCCCCTTAAAAAACGGTGTTTTATTTATATAGATATAAATATAACAATAGTAATATTTCATCTGCACTATCTGTAATTCTGGATACCTGAAGAGGCTTTGCGGTTAAAAGTCTAGACTGGCCAGCTAGATACCCAGCATCTCTGATGAAGTACAGTATAAAATCAAGGGATATAATGATGGAGAGGAGGGTGAGCACTTTATTAAAGAAACAATGAAATGGTTAAATGTTTTTCAGTGAAATAACAAAATTTGGTTCTCTTTTTCTAATACTTTTTTTTTTTTGCTTCTCTGCTCAATCCCTACTCATACCAGATTTAATAAAATGAAGTGGGAAATTTCGTTAAGAACGAATCGCAGAACCCCCCTGAAAGTCCATTACCAGCCCTGATGGCTCGGGGAAGGGGGTGGTCAGCAGGACCTAGGTTCTGAGGGAAATTTCATTGAAATTAGTCAAACCCTGTTATTTGACTTTCCTTTTAGCCGAGGCCGGATTTATTAGGTTAACAGGAACAGGATTAAAAGGGCTCGAAAAATTTAGGACCAATTAAAGGAGGTCCTTTGAAGTAGATCGATTTGGAGCTCTTCCTCTTCCCGATAAGGATTGTGTCTGAAGGGTAATACGCCTGCTTAGGGAAGACTTGTTTGTAAGTGCCAACCAAACTTGAGACGAAACTTCGTCTTATTTGGAGTATTCTCAGGGCTTTCTTTGTTGGAGACGCCAGAGAAGTAGCTGCTCAGAGGAGCAAGTCTGTAACGCTTTCAAGTTTAACTCTTTGGTAATTGTGAAGTCTTTGTTCACTGGTGTGTGTAGACTTTAGGTGTTGTTGAGGGATATAAACTGTATCATAGTAAATTACCTTTTACTTCTCTGAAGTAATCTGAGAGAGAGTTCTACTAAAATACGTTTCATGTTCTCTAAATATTCCTTAGACACATTTCCAATCAAATATGACCAAAACTGTACTAAAAGTGAGCTGGCTACCATTATTTCTTCCTTGTAAAAGTGTTCATTAGTCCCACCCTTGCATAAATATGAAATCATAAAATCCTCCTTTACTATTTATTTTGACAAGTAAAACCATATCTGGTTCGATTTATGTAAAGAAAACCTTTCAAGAGGTCTAGCAAAATTTGTGTTCTCTAAAGCTAATTCTATCACAGTTGTCACATAATTAAATGGATGAGTGATTCGGGGGCATTATCATTATAGCTAGCTGCCAGTGAACATTAAGTTGTGGACAAAATTCCTGGATGGCAATTAATTAAGCAAGTGACTGGCAAATTAAAATCCCTAATTAATATCCAAGTCAGAAAATGAAGTTAACTTGTGTGTGACAACAGTAAAATAAAGGCTAATAAATAAATAAAATCCAAAATGACCAGCGAAAGGACAATGCTAACAGAAAGCCCAATTAAAAACTTGATGTTTCCAGCAATACTTCTCTACGACGATTAAATGTCAAATTGTATTCTATTTGTGAATATAAAGGTTGACTCACGACAGAGCCTCCACTGTTTCCTGGTTGATGTTTGTGCAGCCATCCCACCTGCAGCTTGCACTTAGGACACAACATATACACTGATATTCTGCCGAAATAATTCAAAGAGAGTACTTAGAGTCGAGACTATTGGGCATAAGGTCACCAGCTCCAGACCATAAAAGGAGCAAATTATTCAAGACAAGCCAGCTCCTGCTCTCACTGGCTTGTTTTGAAATAAGAAACCTCCCCACTAGCAATTTGTAACCTTCACCCTACATATCCTACCCGCCAAATTCAAATATGCCGGCTTATCAATTTGAAAGAGTTTATTTTTCGAATAGTAATGAATATTTGATTATACCCACATCGATTTCCAAATACCTGAATTAAATGTTGTCCGCCGACTAAAATTTGAGCCAATTCAAATTCTTATATCTGCGAGGCGTATAGATACAGCTGTTATTTTGCGAAGAAAGGGGGGGGGGCCAATCTAATCACCAGTTGACTAATACCAAACAATACTTATTAAGTGCTTTACTAATTCTATCTAGTAGCTGAAGAACATGTGGTGCCTTCAAAATTATATGCACACAATCTAACAAGGTTAACGCTTTAGCGGACACAATTTATCAAACTCGATATTTAAAAGATTCCCCTTCAGGAAAATCAGCTATTGAAGTCGTACTCATGACACGGTTTTCGATTTTTTTCTTCAAATGACCAAGATCCTACCCAGGAGATGACGAAAATGAGGTCCGATGGAAACTATTCAGATTTCCGTCGTGAAGTTTAGTAATAGATAAATCTACATAGTGCTAACACCACACCGCCGTGAATATTAAGTGAATAAATACAAACAGTAATAAGAAATGTTTCAGTCAATAACAATAACCAGCTGGCAGAGAACGTTTGAAATTTAAACAAACAGATCTGCCCGCCTCACATCGGAAAGAAAAACAAGTAAAGAATCATATCAGAACATGACATTCATTTTATTGAAATCATGTACTATACCAAGTACTGTAATTTATAACGAATCAGAATAATTTTTATCTCAATCAATCAAATTTTAGTAGTCCAAGAATTTAAGATGGTGGGGGGGGGGGGATCACAAGAACATATTTGCATCTATCTCATATAATAAAGGTCTTTGGATAACAATATTTGGTATTTAAGCTTCGTATAATGTGGTTTTGTATATAACAGAGTATTGTTTATGTAACATTAGTAGAAGTGGGGGTTTTCTGAATGCTGAAAACTGAGAAATGCAAATATCTCGGTTAATATTCAAGATAATGAATAAATGTATATGACTAAATGTTTAGTACATTTAATTTGCAATACGCTCGTTTTATACCATTTTTGGATCCGACGTATAGTAACAGAGATATTTCGTATTTTCAAAATTCTTCTCCTTTAACCCCTCCCCCCCGTTGGTCCGATTTCAGCCCTTAACGAACTTGATGTTTCTTTTTACATAAAACAATTAAATATCGAATTTGGTAAGGATCAAACAAAAATTGCGACCACTAGAGTGTTAACAGACAAATAAATATACCTATATATACAGTGGGGGAAAAAGTATTTGCACACCCCGTTTTTTCTTTAAATAATAAATTGAAAACAATTCATTTGAGTTTACCCAATAATAAGTACAACAAAAACTTGTTAAATAACAGTAAACATTCAATTGAAAGCCTTGATCATAATATAAAAAAGTCCGGCAAGCAGGGGCTGCGTTAACTAAGCAGATTTCCCACGTGAAGTTTTACTATAGACAAATTTCACGAGACCCGAAAAGTTAAGGAAACGGCCGACCAAGTTTTTGGCGGGAAACTAACTCATCCGTTATTCTCCCAGATTTAATAATAATAAAAGTCCGTCACGCAGGGACTGCGTAAACTAAGCAGATTTCCCACGTGCACACACATACAGTAGATAAATCTCCATAGGAGAGCCAAACGGTGACAGCAAAGGGCCGAACTAGCTTTTCGCGGGAAATTCAAAAATCCGTTATCGGCCCTAATTTCATAAAAATGCAAATGTCACGGTTAATATTCAAGATAGAGATTAAATGTATATAAACATATTTATATTAGACTTAATTTGCAATACGATTGGTTCTGTACACCTTTTCGATCCGGCGTATTAGTAACGGAGATATTTGGAATTTTCGAAAATCCTCCCCTCAAACCCCCCCCTCCCACTAATCCGTTTTCAGCCGTAAACGAACTTGATCTTTCTTTTTACATAAAACGACTAAATATCGAGTTTGGTAACGATAAAACAAAAATTGCCACCGCTAGAGCGGAAACAGACAAATATATATATATATATATATATATATATATATATATATATATATATATATATTAGATAGATATATACACAGTTTTGACCTCATTTTCGTCATGTCCTGGGTAGGATCGATGGACATTTGAAGAAAAATATCGAAAATCGCATCATGAATACAACCTCAATAGCTGATTTCCCTTAAGGGAAATCTGCTAAAAATGCAAATATCTCGGTTAATATTCAAGATAAAGAATATATGTATATAACAATATTTATAGTAAATTTAATTTACAATAAGATTGATTCTATACAATTTTTCCATCCGACGTATAGTAACGTAAATATTAAGAATTTTTGAAAATCCTCCCCTCTAAAATATTTAAAATAAATAATAATAAAATATTTTAAAGTAACATAAACACAGGAAAAAAGTCCGTCACGCAGGGGCTGCGTAAAATAAGCAGATTTCCCATGTGAAGTTTTACAATAGACAAATCTGCCTAGTAATAACCTATTCTCACGAGACGAATAGTTAGTGAAACGGCCACACTAGCGCTAGTGCGCTCGGCGGAAACTCCCGAACATAGCCAACCACACTCACAATACAAATCCAAATATCTCGGTTAATATTAAAGATAGAGAATAAATGTATATAACAATATTTATAGTAAATTTAATTTGCAATAAGATTGGTTCTATACATTTTTTTTTTTTTTTTTTTTCCCGATTAGCCTAAGTTGCAAAACGTGGACGTTAATAAATAAATATACATTTTTTTGATCCGACGTATGGTAACGGAGATATTTCGAATTTTCGAAAATCCCCCCTCTAAACCTCCCCTCCCACTGGTCCGATTTCAGCCATTAACGAACTTGATCTTCCTTTTTAAATAAAACGATTAAATTCCGAGTTTGGTAACGATCAAACAAAAATTGCGACCGCTAGAGCGTTAACAGACAAATATATATATATAATTTTGAACGGACCTCATTTTCGTCATCTCCTGGGTAGGATCGATGGACATTTGAAGAAATTTTTCGAAACTCGCGTCATGAGTACGACCTCAATAGCTGATTTCCCTTAAGGGAAATCTGCTAAAAGTATTTGCACACATTCTTTCATTGTACATAAGTACAAAGATCTGTTTGTTTACTTGTTGTGTTGTAGGGTTAACACCCGTCGTTTATGTGGATTTGTTAATAATAAAATTATTTTTTTATGCAAGACTTCACTGTTCTGCATATTGTCATATTTCCCGTTTCCTGTGCATTATGCATAGATTTGAATTATTAATGAGAAAATATTGACATACATTTGAATAATTTTTTTCATTTGAGGTACCTGGTAGTTCATATTGAAAAGAAGTGTTGAGAAAATTTCTCTAAATATCAAATTAAACAACTTTTGTTATATGCATATTTGCCGAAACCACAATAGGAAATCACTATTTTAATTTCAGGCCTCCCTTACAACTCCCACTCCTGCCCGTCCCTAGAAATGTTAGTATGACTTTTTATAAGGATGGCGTTAGTGCTAATTCAAATACCGAGTTTGGTTTAGATGTGTTGAGTCTTTTGTGCCAAATAAAATTGTGGACTCCCGCTATAGGTTTTAGCGTATAACTCATTTATACTTCCGTATACGGCAAAAGTGCATGTAACAAAAGTTACTCTAAATAACAAAACGAATAACTTTTGTTATGTGCATATTTGTTGAAAAAGCAATAGGAAACGAAATATCACTATTTTTAATTTCAGGCCTTCCATATAACCCCCACTCCTGCCCGTCCCTAGAAATGTTAGTATGGCTTATTATAAGGAAGGCGTTAGTACTAATTCAAATACCGAGTTTGGTTTAGTTCGGTTGAGTCTTTTGTGCCAAATAAAATTGTGGACTCCCTCTATAGTTTTTAGAGTATAACTCATTTATACTTCCGTATACGGCAAAAGTGAATATAACAAAAGTTACTATACATTACAAAATAAACAACTTTTGTTATGTGCATATTTGCCGGAAAAACCAATAAGAAACGAAATATCGCTATTTTTAATTTCTGGCTTCCCTTATAACCCCCACTCCTGCCCGTCCCTAGAAATGTTGGCATGGGTTGTTGTAATGAAAGCGTTAGTGCTAATACACATACCGAGTTTTTTTATTTTAGTTTGGTTGATTCTTTTGGGCCATATAAAATAGTTAACTTCCTCTATAGGTTTTAGCGTATATCTTGTTTATAACTCGGTATACGACGAAAATGTATATAACAAAAGTTACTCTAAATAACAAAATAAACAACTTTTGTTATGTGCATATTTGCCGATCAACCAATAGGAATCGAAATATCGCTATTTTTAATTTCTGGCTTCCCTTATAACCCCCTCTCCTGTTCGTCTCAGAGGATATTAATATAGCCAAAAGTCTAAGTTGGGTTAGTAGTAATATACATACTAAGTTTCATAAAATTCGGTTCAGCCGTTTATGCGTGAAAAGGTAACAAACAAACAAATTTAGAGTAACTTTTGTTATATGCGGGCAGGAGTGGGGGTTATGAGGGAGGGCTAAAATTAAAAATAGCGATATTTCGTTTCGTATTGCTTTTTCGGCAAATATGCACCTAAAAAAAGTTGTTTATTTTGTTATTTAGAGAAACTTTTGTTATTTACAATATCGTCGTATACCGAAGTATAAAGGCGTTATACGCTAAACATTATAGCGGGAGTCAACAGTTTTATTTGGCACAAAAAAACTCAACTGAACTAAACCAAACTCGGTATGTGAGTTAGCACTAACGCCATCCTTATAAAAAGTCATACTAACATTTCTAGGGACGGGCAGGAGTGGGAGTTATAAGGGAGGCCTGAATTTACAAATTTTATTATTAACAAATCCACAGAAACGACGGGTAATAACCCTAAACACTGGGATGGGTAAATGTCAAAGTAAAGCCTTGCCAAATAAATACCATCACCATCCAGCCTCAAATGAATTCCCGAGCGAAGCCGGGTATCTGAGCTAGTATATATATAAAATTGTAACCTCTGTCTGTACATTGATTTTTTTTCGCGATATTTCAAGATAACTTTTCGTTTCACATGTCATAGACACCATAACTACATTTCGTTTCTTTCGTGTTTGTTTGTTTGTTACCTTTTCACGCATAAACGGCTGAACCGAATTTTATGAAACTTGGTATGTATATTACTACTAGCCCAATTTAGACTTTAGGCTATATTAATATTCTCTGAGACGAACAGGAGTGGGGGTTATAAGGGAGGCCTGAAATTAAAAATAGCGATATTTCGTTTCCTATTGCTTTTTCAGCAAATATGCACATAACAAAAGTTGTTTATTTTGTAATTTATAGTAACTTTTGTTATATGCACTTTTTCCGTATACGGAAGTATAAATGAGTTATACGCTAAAATCTATAGCGGGAGTCCACAATTTTATTTGGCACAAAAGACTCAACCGAACTAAACCAAACTCGCTATGTGAATTAATACTAACGATTTCCTTATAATAAGCTATACTAACATTTGTAGGGACGGGCAGGAGTGGGGGGTTATAAGGGAGGCCTGAAATTAAAAATAGTGATATTTCGTTTCCTATTGCTTTTTCAGCAAATATGCAAATAACAAAAGTTGTTTATCTTGTAATTTAGAGTAACTTTTGTTATATGCACTTTTGCCATATACGGAAGTATAAAGGCGTTATACGCTAAAAATTATAGCGGGAGTCAACAATTTTATTTGGCACAAAAGACTCAACCGAACTAAATAAAACACTCAGTATGTGTATTAGAACTAACGCCTTCCTTATAATAAGCCATACTATCATTTCTAGGAGGACGGGGAGGAGTGGGGGTTATAAGGGAGGCCTGAAATTAATAATAGTAATTTCCTATTGGGGTTTCGGCAAATATGCACATAACAAAAGTTGTTTATTTTGTTATTTAGAGAAATTTGCTCAACACTTCTTTTCAATATGAACTACCAGGTACCTCACCTGAAAAAATTAATTCAAATGTATGTCAATATTTTCTCCTTAATAATTCAAATCTATGCATAATGCACAGGAAACGGGAAATATGACAATATGCAGGACAGTGAAGTCTTGCATAAAAAATTAATTTGATTATTAAGAAATCCCCAGAAACGGCGGGTGTTGCCCCTAATCACTGGGATGGGTAAATGTCAAAATATTGTGCAAAATAAAGCTAAAGTAAAAAGACAGATCAAGTTCGTTAATGGCTGAAATCGGACCAGTGGGAGGGGGGGGGGGGTTTGTGGGGGGGTTTTAGAAAATTCACAATATCCCCGTTAATATACATCGGATGGGAAAAGTGTGTAGAATGTGTCCTTGTAAATTAAATTTACTATAAATATTGTTATATACATTTATTCTCTATCTTGAATATTAACCGAGATATTTGCATTTTTATGAAGTCTGTGGTCGGGTATAGGTCGGATTACGTCGGCCATCTTCGTCATTTCTCGGCTCAGGTGGAAGCTTCTTCTAACCTGTCGTTTTTAACCTTACCTTCTTTACTTTGTGAGATTTATGCAGATACGTTCTGTTCATCCGCCCCCCCCCCCTCTTCTTTAGTTCTTGGACTACTAAAATTTGAGTTATTAAAATATAAACTATTCTCAGAATTCAGAAGCCGTTTCACTTGGGAATTTATTTTAATTAACTGAAATGATTTCTCATTACCATTTGTATTTAATCGTGATGGTGTTTTGTTACCAGTATGCAGATTTCTCTATTGTAAAACTTCACAGAGGAAATCTGCTTAGTTTACACAGCCCCTGCGTGACGGACTTTTTTTGATGTGGCTATGTAATTACTGATCAAAAGTTCCTGTATGTCATGTGGAATGTCTAAATTGTCTCTTGGTCGACAGTCAGTCAATTTGTGATGAACAGTTAAAGTTTCATTACAATGTCCAAGTCGGTGTGTCCTTGTTTGTCATTAGGCGTCCGTGGGTCAGCAAGGAATGGCCAATGCATAGTCTGCTCAGCACAACTTCCTCTCTTCGTGTGCTCCTGTTACTTGATGGCGATTCCTCAACTGTTTGTTTTATTTGTCTTAGTTTATTGTCGTTTGTGTTATCCCAAGATTGCTGCCACTGCTGTTGTAGTGCCTTAGTGCATTCGGCTAGTACATCTTGGTGGTCTGTAGAGTTTATGTCAATGTCTGGCAAGTTTATAGTACACTTCGTAAGGTACCCGGCTTCGCTCGGGAATCATTAGTCTGAATGTTGATGTTATTTTTTATTTGGCAAGCTACAATGTTTACAACTTCACTTTCCGCCTGGGCTAATGGTTTTCCCGTAAGGGTCAGGTAGGGGACTTATGGAATAGGAACTTTAGTTATGAAGAATAAATGAAAATTAGTCCCTAATCAATCTCACTCCACTGCTTGACGAACCGTGAATAACTCAGATAATAATCATGGATGGCATTTATTATAATTAAATTCATCTAAAGCGTACATATTTCCTGTCAAAAACCAACCCAAGCACAACATTATATGCATAATAGTAAATGCGAGTAGAAAAAAAAATACATTTCACAGGAAATTAGTTAATACAATTAACTGTGTTAGCCTACCGGCAACTTCCGCTCCCCCTTGAGTGTTATCAACATTGCTTTACTTAAATAATATATAGTTCATACTGGAAAGAATTGATAAGCATACCAATATTTCTACGCAAATTAAACAACATTTGTTATGTGCACGTTTGCCGAAAAATCAATAGGAAACGAAATATCGCTATTTTTAATTTCAGGCCTCCCTTACAACCCCCACTCCTGCCCGTCCCTAGAAATGTTAGTATGGCTTATTATGGAGGAGTCAGTGCTAATTCACATACCATGATTTGTTTGATTCGGTTGAGTCTTTTGAGCCAAATAAAATTGTTGACTCCCGCTGTAGTTTGTAGCGTATAACTCATTTATACTTCGATATAAGACGTAAATGTATATAACAAAAGTTACTCTAAATACCAAAATAAAGAACTTTTGTTATGTTGTGTTGTACGGAAACGAAATATCGCTATTTTTGATTTCAGGCCTCCCTTATAACCCCCACTCCTGTTCCTCTCAGAGATTATTAATATAGCCTAAAGTTTAAGTTGGGTTAGTAGTAATATACATACCAAGTTTCATAAAATTCCGTCCAGCCTTTTATGGGTGAAAAGGTAACAAACAAACAGACACCAAAGAAACAAAATGCAGTTATATAAAGTTAGAGAAAACACTAAATATCTCCGTTATTGCGAGTGGATCATAAAATGTTATCGGACCAATCTTGTTAAACTTTTAATATCTACAATTTTTGGCGTATGTATTTTTCTGTAACTCAAGTATTAGGCAACAAACATACACCAAAGAAACAAAATGCAGTTATGGTGTCTATGACATGTGAAACGAAAAGTTATCGTGAAATTTCGAGAAAAAAATCAATGTACAGACAAAGGTTACAACATTATATATATATATATATATAAATAAATTTTGCTGATCTGTTTATCTCCGTACTTTCCTCAATGTTTGTGTGTTCGGTTAAAGATAAAACAGTTGTCGTTGTTTGCTTGAAAATTGTTGAGTGTGTCCTTTGAGTTCAGTGAAATGGTTTAAACATTTAATTATATTCTTGACAACGCTAATGATGTTCACTATTAAGTACCTTCATCATTAAACGTCCCAAGTCGGACTACTTCCCCTAAAGGGAAATCAGCTATTGAAGTCGTACTCATGACGCAATATTCGAAATTTTTCATCAAATGTCCATCGATCCTACCTAGTAGATTATGAAAGTGGGGTGTATATATATATATATATATATATATATATATATATATATATATATATATATATATATATATATATATATATATATATAGTGAGAGATCTTTTTATCTAGATATTTGTCTTTTACCGCCCTAGCGGTCGCAATTTTTTTTGATCCTTACCAAACGTTAACAGCTGAAATCGGACCGGAGAGTGTCTAAAGTCGGAGTGAGAGTGGGAGCGTTTAGTGGGGGAGAATTTTGAGAAGTCGAAATATATCCCTTACTATGAGTCGGTTCGAAAAAAGCGTATTGAACAAATTTTATTGCAAATTAAATGTACCATTTATTCTCTATCTTGAATATTAACCGAGATATTTGCATTTTTCAGTTTTCAGCCTTCAGTAAACCCCACATCTAGTCATTTTACATAAACAATACTCTGTTTTATAATGAACCACACTATTCGAAGCTTAAATACCAAATATTGTTTTCCAGAGACCTTTATTATACGAGATACATGCTAATATTTTCTTGTGACCCCTTCCCTCCCCGTCTTAAATTCTCGGACTACTAAAATTTGATTGTTTAAGATAAAAATCATTCTGATTCATAATAAATTACAGTACTACATATAGCTTTCAATAAAATTAATATGTTATATTCTGAAATGCTTCAGTTATGGTTTTTGTTTCCGATGAGTTTGGCAGGCCTGTTTGTATCGTTTGTATTTATTCCCTTAATATTCACGGTGGTGTTTTGTTACCAGTATGCAGATTTATGTTTTGTTAAACTTGACGAGGTAAATCTGCTTAGTTTATGCGTGACGGACTTTATTATTACTTGTCACAGGATGGGGGATAGATACAAATAGGAGAGATGCAACACAGGCGAGGACGACGGAGGGCTAAGGAGTGCACGGGATCTCTGAAGACAGCGACCGAACAAAAGGAAAGATATCGAAAATAGACTTTTGACCATCTAGGCACAAATAGCTCTCGCGAGTTCGGTGCTTAATAACAATAAAAGAAAGTCCGTCACTCAGGGGCTGCGTAAACTAAGCAGATTTCCCACGTGAAGTTTTACAATAGAGAAATCTGCATATTGTACGAAAGCCCAAGGTAATGAATAAATACAAACGTAATAAGAAAACTTTCAGTTAATTTTAATAAATTACCCAACTGAAACGGCTTATGAATTGTAAAAATAATTATATTTAAAAAACTTAAATTTTTAGTAGTACAAGAACTAAAGAAGGGGGGGGGGTCGGATGAAAAGACGTTATTTGCATAAAATACACAAAGCAAGGAAGGTTAAGGTAGGTTAAGGTTTATAAACGACCTGTAAGGTTAGAAGGGTTAGAAGAATTCTTCCACCTGAGCCGAGTACTGACGGAAGTACTTGACGAAATGGCCGATCTAATCGAACCAGAAGACTTTACAGACAAATGTAAATATTCTCGGTTAATATTGAGGAGATACAAGAATAAAATGTGTATATAATCATATTTATGGTAAATTTAATTTTCAATATTTATGGAAAATTTTAATTTTCAATAAGATTGGGTTCTATACTATTTTTCGAAATCCGATTGCTAATAACGGAGATATTTTCGAATTTTTGAAAATCCCCCCTCTCCTATAACCCCCCTCCCACTGGTCCGATTTTCAACCGTTAACAAACTTGACCTTCCTTATTGCATAAAACGATTAAATACCGAGTTTGGTGACGATTTAAACCAAAATTGCGCCCGCCTAGAATGTTAACAGACAAATATATATATATAATTTTATATATATATATAATTATATATATATATATATATATATAAGTTTTGAACGGGCCCTCATTTTCGTCATCTCCTGGGTATGATCGATGGACATTTGTGAAGAACATTTTTCGAAAATCGCGTCATGAGTACGACCACAATAGCTGAATTCCCTTAAGGGAAATCTGCGAAAACACATATCCTTAAAACACACATAAATGAAAATAGCGACTGAATAGGGTGGCAAAACAGACTACTATATTATTTATATAAACATAAACGGACCTCATATTCGTGTCTAATTGGTAAGATTCGATGACATTTGAGGAAATGTTTCGAAAACCTCGTCATGAGTTGTTTTTCATTCAGGGAAATCTGCGAAAAAAAAAGTCCGTTCCAACGCAGGGGGCTGCGTTAAACTAAGCAGATTTCCCACTTGAAGTCTTTACAATATAGAAATCCGCCGCCAATACAGCTGTAGTAGGAAGGGAATCTGTAGTAGGAAAGGGATCTCTAAAACTATTCACATGGACGAACTATTTCTGGAAACAAGGGCCAAACTAGCTCTCGGCTGGAGTCCGGAACGGCCACCAGAGCTCTCGCGGAGAGTCCGTAACATGGCGGGGTCCGTCGCCCATTCATTCACACATACAAATTGCAAATATCTCGGTTAATATTCAAGATACAGAATAAAATGTATATAAAAAATATTTATAGTAAATTTTAATTTACAATAAGATTGATTTCTTATACAATTTTTCGAATCCGACGGCCTAATTACGGACCCACTGGGTCCGATTTAGCCATTAACGAACTTGATCTCTTTTTTAGAAAATCAGCCATTAATATGAACTTGATCTCTCTTTTTACCGTAAACGCTTAATATGAAGTTGTAACGATCAAACAAAAATTGCGACCGCTAGAGCCGTTTAACAACAAATATATATATAATATATATATATAAATTGCGACCGCTAGAGCGTTAAAAGACATAATATATATAAATATATATATATATATATATAATATATTTATATATATATATATAATTTGAACGGGTCCTCATTTTATCATCGGACCTCATTTCATCACTCCTGGGTAGTGGATCGATGGACATTTGAAGAAAGTTTTTCGAAAAATGCGTCATGATACGACCTCAAAGGTACGGACCCTCAATAGCTGAATTTCCCTAAGGGGAAATCTGCTAAACAAAATATTTGTGTAGCCAACCTGTTGCTGTGAGTGGAGGCACCTGTATGTCTAGCTAGTACTGGGAGCTGAGCCCATCCTATACCTGCCTGCCAATGGCAAAGATGAATACTTGGAGTGCGTGACACAGCGCTAGTGTTGTCTCTCAAATGGATTCCGGCATCGAATATTAATAATAATAGTGGTTATATTAAGAAGAGTTCTGAATATAGGTAGACCTTTCTTTTCTACAGTTCCCACTAAATGAATGGATATTTTTTTTTTGCGGTCTGAGGAAGACAATGAGATAGAATTGTGTGAGCTTGGAGTATCTCCTTGGAGTGAGTGTATACCTCGCTGTCGGGAGGGATCCCCTACCTCGTTGGCATAATCACACAACCAGCACGCAAACCACAACAATACCGGCCTTTGTTGTACCTCAGGTACTGTTATTATTTCTCCTTTCAGCCCTCGCATTATTATATATATTGATGGCTGTAGGATATCTTCGGTAGGGATTCGAACCCTTGCTCTGCCATATGCCCCCGTCATCTGGTCCCCGCTCAATGTCTTCTATCTTCCAGCTACTGGAATGAATACACCTTGAGACAGTTTGCGGTCAAGGCTTTCTATTCTTCCAGACGGATTCTTGCTCCATTCTGGGCCTATCAGTGCATCCTGGAAACAACATCATATTATCAGATACAATAGAGAAGGATCTATTCAACAATGTAATAGTAATCCCTTAAGGGAAATCTTTTTATGTTGCACTCATGAAGCTACTATTATCGAAAAATATCTTCTAATGTCCATCGACTTTTTTTTTTTTTTAATATAGAAATATAAAGTTGGGGGTGAGTCTAGATTAGTAGTGTGTTATACCAGCGCGTGATAAATCTGTCTAGTTTTAGAGGATCGTTCGAAATTCGAAGAAACATTTAGAAAATCACATCATGAGATCAAATTCGACAGGTGATTTTCCTTGAGGGAAATTTGCTAAGAATGAAGAGAGAGGGAGTGAGGGAGGGAAGTGGTGGGGGGCAGGTGGAGAGAGAGACAGGTGATGAAGGAGAGAGATAGGATATAAATAATTACCTCTTTGTACTAGATGTGTGTATGGAGCACTTCCTCCTACGCCCTCCCCCCCTCCATTGTAGTAAATTGACTTTTTTCTTGTTGCTCCCCCCGACATATCGATAGTAGGCCCCGATAAAGGACAGGCAGGCCCCGATATACCATCCTATTGGGACATCTCTCACTATCTGATTGATTCTACTTCCAACATCTTCCGATTTGTAATCGATTACATTCCGAGCAGCTGTAATTGTAGGCACTGTTAGAAGGTTTACCTTAAAGGAAATCAGCTATTGAAGTCAATGTGGTTTATTACATGACAGAGTATTGTTTATATAACGTGAGTAAAAGTGGGGGTTTGTTGAAGGCTGAAAAATGAAAATATCTCGGTTAATATTCAAGAGAATAAATGTATATATCAATATTTATAGTACATTTAATTAGCAATAAGATTGGTACTATACAATTTTTTGATCCGATTTATAGTAACGGAGGTATTTCGAATTATGCCAAGGCGCCCCCACTAACCCCCCCCCCCCCTGGACAGATTTTAGGCGTTAACGAACTTGATCTTTCTTTTTACATAAAACGACTAAATATCGAGTTTGGTAACGATCAAACCAAAATTTCGACGGCTAGAGTGGTAACAGAAATATGTATATATATATATATATATATATATATATATATATATATAATATATATTGACAGATAGATAGATACAGTTTTGAACGTACCTCGTTTTCTACTGGGTAGGATCGATGAACATTTGAAGAAAAAATTTCTAAAATTGCGTCATGAGTACGACCTCGACCCCCCTTAAGGGAAATCTGCTAAAAGACTAATATGTTATATTCAGATATATTTATGTAATTGTTTTTCATTCCGGTGAAGAATATTTCAATCTATGTGTTCATACCTTAGAGATTATCTAACATATTGGTTTACAATTCAGACGCTTTCCGTTGGAAGGTTATTAAAATTGCTTGAAAGATATCTCATTACCGTTGGCAATCATTCACTTAATATTCACGGTGTTGTTAATTGTTAGCAGTATGTAGGTATATCTACTGCAAGCCTGCACGTGGGAAATGTGTTTATTTTACCCAGCCCCTGCTTGACAGACTTTTTCTTTGTTCTGAATATTAACTGAGATTTTCACATTTTTAAGACTAGCCCGACTTTAAGTCACATTCAGATGAATGTCACCCTCTTTCCCTAGGTTGAACCTGCTGCCACCATTGCAGTGAGATCGGAAAACTCACTCATAAACCAGGTTCTAGCAACCTGGGTTGAGTGTTGATGGGCGGGCAGTAGTTGTCACTATATTATTAGGAGATACAAGCTAAATAGATAACACTGGAAAGCAATGAAGAAGTAACATGAAAGACTTACTTAAGATATTAATATAATGCAGTGACAAACCAAAAAAGTAAGGTTGAAACCAATATCATGCACTCTTCAAATAGTTGGGGGAAATGGAGATGCATTAATCTTGCTGTGCTTGTTTCAAGAATAAGAAAAAAGACCGTCACGCAGGGGCTGCTTAAACTAAGCAGATTTCTCACGTGATGTTTTACAATAGAGAAATCTGCCTAATAATAACAGTAGTTGTAAGGAATCTCTAAACCTATCCACAAGGGACGAACAGTTACGGAAACGGCCGAACTAGCTCTCGGCGGAAAGTCATCTCCTAGATAGGATCGATGGACATTTGAAGAAATTTTTCGAAAATCGCGTCATGAGTACGACCTCAATAGCTGATTTCCCGTGAGGGCAACTTGCTAAAACGTCTGTCACGCAGGGGCTGCGTAAACTAAGCACATTTCCCACGTGAAGGCATAACACATTTGTCATATCATCTTACCGCTAATTCCCTATTTTAGGTAAATCAGTGGACATATTATACATTTTCGAATTCTCCATCTCTAATTCTCCTCCTATGCATTTACTATTATGTTATTTAGAGTTGAATGAAACAGTTAAATAACGAGTATTGTTCTAATTGGGACGGGTTAACTACAGGTTACCACCCTTTTCTAGCCAGGGTGGATTTTAGGACGTTATTTAATGAATTTCGTCACTAAATAATTCTAGAAAACGAAATACTGCTATTTTAATTTCAGGCCTCCCTTACAACCCCCACCCTCCTGCCCGTCCCTAAAAATGTTAGTATGGCTTATTATAAGGAAGGGGTTAGTGCTAATACACATACCGTATTTTATTTAATTCGGTTTTGTCTTCTGTGTCATATAAAATTGTTCACTTCCGCTATAGGTTTTACCGAATATCTCGTTTATAATTCAGTAAAAGAAAAAAGTGTATATAACAAAATAAACAACTTTTGTTATGTTCATATTTGCCGAAAAACCAATAACCAGTTACAATGTAGTCTCCACTGTATGCAGTTCGTGCTCTCTGCTCTTCCCCCATATTAAATAGCTGCTCTGAAGAAGGGAACCAACGGTTGCCCGAAACTGTCAGCAAATAAAAAATCCTCTAAAAGAAGAATCTAGAAAACTTTATTAGCCGAAACCCAACTTTTACCCACTACTCTGAATTATATATAAAAATGATTGTTTGTCTATATGTCCTTTAAAGAATCGAAAACGGCTGAATCGAATTTTATCAAACTTGGCATGCATAGCCAGGTTAGGTTTTTGGCTGTATTAATATTCTCGGAGACGAACAGGAGTGGGGGTTATCTGGGAGGCCTGAAATTAAAAATAGCGATATTTAGTTTCTTATTGGGTTTTCGGCAAATATGCACATAACAAAAGTTATTTGTTTTGTTATTTATAGTAACTTTTGTAATATACACTTTTGTAGTATACCGAAGTATAAAAAGTTAAACGCTAAAAACTATAGTGGGAGTCAACAGTTTCATAAGGCACAAAAGACTCAACCGATTAAAACGAAACTCCGTATGTGATTTGGTATTAACACCTCCCTGATTACAAGCTATATTAAAATTTCGAGGCACGAACAGGAGTGGGGCTTGTAAGGGAGGCCTGAAATTAAAAATAGCGATATTTCGTTTCGTATTGGTTTTTCGGCAAATATGCACAGTGGGAATGAGGGTTTGACGAAGGCAGAAAACTAACAAAAAAACCCAATTTGTAAAAATACAAATATCTTGGTTAACATTCAATATACAGAATAATTGTCTATAACAACATTTATAGGATATGGAATGTACAATAAAATTTGTTTTATATTAGTTAGCTCAAAATGACTGAGATAATTCGAATTTTCGAAGTTCCAACCTCTAACCCCCCCACATTTGTACCATTTCAGGAATTAACGAACTTGATCTTTAGTTTTGCATGGAACACGTATATATTAGAAAATTCAAAATATCATTATTATTAGCCAGATCGTTGAATGCTACAGAATAAATCTTGTTGAAGTATTGAATTCACAATTTTTGCTCTATGCATTTTATCGTAACTCAATACGAGTCATCCGTACTTTCAGGTATTAGTTAACCTCCCTTCTACTCATGTGTTTTTAGCAGATTTCCCTTAAGGGAAATCAGCTATTGAGGTTGTACTCATGACGGAATTTTCGACATTTTTCTTCAAATGTCTATCCATCCTACCTAGTAGATGACGAAAATGAGGTACGTTCCAAACTGCAAATATATATATTTTTGTATGTTACCGCTCTAGCTCGCAATTTTTGTTTGATCGTTACCAAAACTCGATATTTAGTCGTTTTTATGTAAAAAGAAAGATCGAGTTCGTTAACGGCTGAAATCGGACCAGTGGGAGGGGGAGTTTAGAGGGGAGTATTTTCGAAACATTCGAAATATCTCCGTTACTATACGTCGCATCGAAAAATTGTACAGAATCAGTCTTATTGCAAATTAAAATTTACTATAAACATTGTTATTATTTATTGTTATGTGTGTTATATTTGCATTTTTATGAAGTCTGTGGTCGGGTTATAGTTCGGATTAGGTCGGCCATTTCCGCCAGTACTCGGTTCAGGTGGAAGCTTCTTCTAACCTTACCTGTCGTTTCTAACCTTACCTTAACCTTCATTTGTTTGTGAGATTTAAAATACGTTCTGTTCATCATCCGCCCCCCCCCCCCTTCTTTAGTTCTTGGAAAACTAAAATTTGAGTTATTAAAATATAAATTATTCTTACAATTCAGAAGCCGTTTTCAGTTGGGAATTTATTTTTAATTAACTGAAAGATTTCTCATTACCGTTTGTATTTAGTCACAGTGGTTAATGTGTTAGCAAGTAAGAAGATTTCTCCATTGTAAAACTTCACGTGGGAAATCTGCTTAGTTTACGCACCCCCTGCGTGACGGACTTTTTGAACGGACCTCAGTTTAGTAATATCCTATCCGGAATCGATGAAGGTCATTTTTCGGAAATCGCATCGTGACTACAATCTCAATAGCTTATTTTGCTCAAGAGAAATTTGCTAAATAATATTGACAATTTGTTTTTCTGTCTATTGTGTACAGTACTGTGCGAGTGTTGGATTGTGTCTTGGATGATAGTGTTTACCGCCTGCCATATGTCGGCAACCGCAGAAAGGTAGCATTGTCTGCTATACTCCAACAGCTGCCTCGTATCCAGGAAATACTACACAGCTCTAGGAACCTTGTATCATTTGCCTCATTATTCCTTATTTCGCTCCTACCGTTATTATATCAATAGAAGCCAATTAAAATTAAACCGAACCTTAATTACGAAACATCCCTCGAAGGGAAGGAATGCTCAAATGAAAGTGCTGCCCAATAAATAGTTTGCCGAACAAGAAGAATCTACCACTTACTCCAGGTTTTTTTTTGCGGGAGTGAGAGCAAGTTCTAAACTACAAACCCAACTACACAAGGTTTGTGTGTACTGAACAGATTACCAGAGTGCTGGTCTGACACATTCCTGACCCCTTCTTTTACAGGATTTTTTAAAAATGCACTCAAATATCCGTCTATCCTGCCTAGTAGATTACGAAAATGAGATCCTTTCAAATTTACACACACACACACACACACACACACACACACACACACACACATATATATATATATATATATATATATATATATATATGTATGGCTGAAACATAACAAGTGGAAGGGGGAAATTTGGGAAATTCAAAATATCGCTCTTATTATTCGTCGAATTGAAAAAGTGTATATAATCAATCTTATTGCAAATAAAATGTAATATAAATACTGTTCTATTATTTTATTCTCTATCCTTATATTAACGGAGATACTTTTTTTAATTCAGTAAAGTCCCACTCTTACTCGCCATAATAACAATAAGCTGTTATAGCTTGAACCTCTTTATTTTAACCTTAAATAACAAATTTTATTTCTTAAGACCTTTACAATGCGAGTTACAATACACGCAAATTCGCGAAAGCTGGACTATCCACAAAAAGCAATATAATAGGTTGGAAACAATGGTCATCTGGCGAAAAATCAATAGAACATGTTGGACTCAAATGAAATCCAAAGTACAAGATCTAAATGAAGAATGTGAAAGCCATAGACTTATTAAGTCCATCGAAAAAAGAAGGATGGAACTTCTTGGGCACACCATAACGAACAACGGACGACAGGTCTAGAAAATCATATTTTGAATACATCAAATATCTTATGGATTTGTCTGAGTATAGTAATATGAAAAGAGATAGCTTCCGAAAGGACACAATGGTTGCAAATACAAGGCCTAGCCTTTAGACCATTCTACGATAGCATGAACCACTTGTCCATCTTCCCAAGGATGTTTCGATGGGTTGTAACTGTAACGGTACATCCAATGTCGGGAAAAAACGAAACAAATTTCTAACAAAGAGATAAAATAAGAAGATGTTTCATTGTTGTCAGATTGCACGCATCGCAAAATGAGAATGTGTTGGGGGTTCGTTGTACTGGTCCAAGGCTCCGGAAGTTCTGCCGATAACTGTCCCCAAACAATTTGTGATAATGATTGCTAATTATTGGCAGAGATGCAGAGCTGTATGTAGGGCGGTGCAGCAGCGGTACTGTTATACCTGACAAAGGGCCTCCACAAACTACCTTCGATACATCCCCCCTGAGACGGTAGCCACACCAGTCACGCCACCTCTCGGTGCACCAGACACGCGAGCCGGTCCAATACCTGCCTTCAGAAATAAAACTCTTCCACTTGGTGTCAGTTTCCTTCCCTCAGAGGCTGATGTATTGTTGGAGAGATGAGAGAAGTATAGTAACCATAATATAACGATTCACCATTAATTGGCGCAAACTTTATTGGGACAATTGCCTTGGCCATCCTTGTTAGCGGTGATCTTTATAAGATCAATTACCTTTGTCATCCATTTTAGCCAGAAATTATATTAAATTAATTTCCTTGGCCATTTTTGTTAGCTGGGAATTTTTTACATGAATTTCCTTGGTCATTGTTGTTAGCTGGGAATTTTGTACACGAATTTCCTTGGCCATTGTTGTTAGCTGGGAATTTTGTACACGAATTGTCTTGGCCATTGTTGTTAGCTGGGAATTTTGTACATGAAATTTCCTTGCCTTGTTAGCTGGGAAATTTTACACGAATTTCCTTGGCCATTGTTGTTAGCTGGAATTTTTTACACGGTGAATTTTTTACATTAATTGTTGTTGTACACGAATTTCCTTGGCCATTGTTGTTAGCTGGGAATTTTGTACACGAATGCTCTTCACCATTCTTCTAGACAGAATGTTTTCAGGATTTCCTAAAGTTAGCTGGGAATTTTGTACACGAATTTCCTTGGCCATTGTTGTTAGCTGGGAACTTTATTAGTTCGAACTTCCACATTATATTGTACGTCCGTATGCTCTTCACCCTTCTTCTAGACAGAATGTTTTCAGGTTTCCTAAAGTACAGCCATCTCTCATCAGTTTCTCAGGACATCTTTTAATTATATGATTGACGTAATCCAACGACCTATGAGATAGAATAGATCGTAGACAAATGATGTCGAACCTCTCGTTAAACTATTGAGGATTTAATAGGATTTAAGAGAAAAGACAGGGTGGGGGTGGAGAGAGAGGAGAGAGAGAGAGAGAGAGAGAGAGAGAGAGAGAGAGAGAGAGAGAGAGAGAGAGAGAGAGAGAGAGAGAGAGAGAGAGAGAGAGAGAGAGAGAGAGAGAGAGAGAGAGAGAGAGAGAGAGAGAGAGAGAGAGAGAGAGAGAGAGAGAGCAGGTAGATCGTGGATAGATATTGGATGACAAATGACCAGTGTGTAGTTGTCCCCCGAGGTAGTTATGTGTAAATTAAATACAGGTAGTGTATATGTAGGAGGGGCTTATCAGCTGATTTGCCTAATTATGCACGTGCCGGCCACCTGCCTGCCACGTGCCGGCCCATCCTCTCTACATCGCCGGCAGTCATAGGTCCGGTGAATCGGCTGTAGCTCTCATAGGGACTAGTCTTCTTCGCAAGGAACTTGAGGTCATGGACGAAACACGTTTCGCTGTGTTCTTTCCCAACAAATGTGTTAACGAATCAGGACCAATAAATAGACGTTGTCAAGTCCTTCAATATGCAAATTGCACTTTCTGAGTGCACTTGCATATTGATCAACCTTCGATCAAGGAACTTCGAATCTGAAACTGCACTCTGAACATTACAATATTTGGGGATGACAAGGCCTTATCATTGATCCTGGTTAATTGGTTCCAGCATCTCGGGACAGGCAACTCAAATGACTTCTCTGCCTCTGACAAGGTTATCTCTCGGATCAGAGACCAACCCTACACCTCCAGGTTGGCAGACAGCCTGTCTGGAGTACAATGGAGCAACAGGTTGCAGAGAAGCTGATAAAAAGCAGAAAGCTGGAAATATGTATTGTCCTATGAGCAGCTGCTTCGGTCACAGCTATCAGGCATCACCTGTCTCAGAAGCCTGCCTCAGCAGCTCAATTAGTGACTGCCAACATCTCAGCCACACAACACACCAATTCATCAGCAACAGTTTAAAAAAGTATAAAATAAATGTCTAGCTCAATATAGGAAACCGTGGGGTCAGCTGACTTTGACAGGATAGGACTTGACTCCCGAGGTCGAGTTGCCAGCTTACAATACCAGTGCTGTGTTTATTAGCAGATTTACCTTAAAGGGAAATCTGCTTTTGAGGTCGTACTCGTGACGCGAGTAACTTTTGTTATGTAAACTTTCGTCGAATACCGAAGTATAAATGCGTTCGTTATACGCTAAAAATATAGCGGGAGTCAACAATTATATTTTGCACAAAAGACTCAACCGAATTAAATAAAACTCCGTATGTATAATAAAACTAACGACTTCTTTAGAATAAGCCATACCAACATTTCTAGCAACGGTCAGGGGTGGGGGTTGTAGGGGAGGGCTGAAATTAAAATTAGCGGTATTTCGTTTTCCATAGGTTTTTCTTCAAATATGTACATGTTTAAAGTTGGTTATTTTGTTATTTAGAGTAACTTTTGTTATGTATACTTTTGCCGAATACAGAAGTATAAATAAGTTATACGCTAAAAATTACTGCGGAAGTCAACAATTTTATTTGGCACAAAAAACTTAACATTTCTAGGGATGGGCAGGAGTGGGGGTTATAAGAGAGGCCTGAAATTAAATATAGTAATATTTCGTTTCCTATTGGGGTTTCGGAAAAATATGCACATAACAAAAGTTGTTTATTTTGTTATTTAGAGAAACTTTTGTTATATACACTATCGTTGTATACCGTATAAGTAAGTATAAAGGCTTTATACACTAAAAATGATAGCGGAAGTGAACAATTTTATTTGGCACAAAAGACTCAACCGAACTAAATAAAACACTCGGTATGTGTATTAGCACTAACGGCTTCCTTATGATAAGCCGTACTAACATTTCTAGGGACGGGCAGGAGTGGGGGTTATAAGGGAGGCCTGAAATTAAAAAGTCCGCCACGCAGGGGCTGCGTAAACTAAGCAGATTTCCTATGTGAAGTTAAGCAATAGAGAAATCTGCATAATGATAACACATCAAAATTTTAATAAACTCCCAACTGAAACGGCTTCTGAATTGTAAGAATAATTTATATTTTAATAACTCAAATTTTAGTAGTCCAAGAACTAAAGAAGGGGGGGGCGGATGAACAGAACGTATTTGCATAAATCTCACAAAGTAAAGAAGGTAAGGTAAGGTTAGAAACTACAGGTTAGGTTAGAAGCTTCCGCTAGAGCCGACTTACGAAAACGGCCGAACTAACCCGAACAACACCCGACCACAGACTTCATAAAAATGCAAATATCTCGGTTAATATTCAAGATAGAGAATAAGTGTATATACCAATATTTATAGTAAATTTAATTTGCAATAAGATTGGTTTTATACAATTTTTCGATCCGATGCATAATAACGGAGATATTTCGAATTTTCGAAAGTCCTCCCCTCTTTTTCTGGGGCGGGTAAATGTCAGAATATTGTGCAAAGTAAAGCCTTGCCAAAAAAATACCATCACCATTCAGCCTAAAATCAATTCCCGGGCGAAGCCGGGTATTTGAGCTAGTATATATATATATATATATATATATATATATATATATATATATATATATATATATATATATATTTGCATTTTTATTAAGTGTGCGGGGATAACGGACGAGATCAAATTGGTTGTTGTCGGTTTTGTTCGGCTCTTGTAGGTATTGATCGTGAGATTCAGCCGAAAGTTAGTTCGGCCATTTCCGTAACTGTTCGCCTCTCGTGAAATTCGTTTAGAGATTAGTAGATGCTTCTACTTTGTGAGTTATATGAAATTATTCATTATAAATTACAGTTCTAGATATACTAAATAGTTTGCAATAAAGTCAATATGTTATATTCAGATATATTTAAGTAATAGTTTTTCTTCCCAAGAACACTGCATGAAGTCTATGTATAATCTATCTGTTCAGCTTTGAGTGGTTGGCAGACCTGTTTGTGTAAAATTCAGAAGACGTTCCCGTTGGGAGCTTATTAAAATTAACTGAAAGATTTCTCATTCTCCAGTATAGTGTTACCAGTATGCAGATAGTTATACTTCACGTGCGAGATGTGCTTAGTTTACGCAGCCCCTGCGTGACGGACTTTTATGAATTTCCGGGTTCCTAAAACTCCCTTGTCAGTACATTTCAAAATATCTTTACGTACTCTTCTTACTACTGGAATAGATGTTGACATGAGTTCAGTAGTATGTCTTAGCAACATTGATTCAAATCCCAGAGATAGAGGATTAGCTGGGAGATGCAGTGATATACTGACCTGATTTCCGACAAGGCTATATACTGGGGGTGAAGACAGCAAGCAGGTGGCAGAGGAATCCACCTGTTGCCAAGGCCACCATGAGGACAGCTGGCCAACTATATCATATACTGGCTCCAAATATATCTAGCTCACAAGTAGCACTTGCTGTCACTATCAGCTGATTCCCCATAAGGGATATACATACTCCACTGAAGCGCGTTTCCAAACCTTCCATCAAAAGTACATCGATCCTACCTAGGAGATAACAAAAATTCCGCAGGGGCTGCGTAAACTAAGCAGATTTCTCTCATGAAGTTTAACAATAGATAAATCTACATACTGGTAACACAACATAACCGTGAATATTAAGTAAATAAACTCCAACGGTAATAAGAAATTTTTAAGTAAATATTAATAATTTCCTGACGGGAAGCGTTGAAATGCAAACAAACAGATCTACCAACCTCACACCGGAAAGAAAAACAATTACTTAAATATGTCAATATAAAACATATTAATTTTATTAAAAACTATTTACTATCTCGTAAGTAGTATATCTAGTAGTGTAGTTTATAATGTATCAGAATAATTTTTATCCCAAACAATCAAATTTTAGTAGCCCAAGAACTTATGACGGTGGGGGGGGGGTTCACCAGAACTTATTTGCATATAAATCGTATAATAATAAAGAGTTGGCTGAAGGCTACAAAACTGAAAAATGAAAATTGTAATTTTTAACGAATCAGAATAATTTTTATCTCAATCACTCAGGATTTGTTAATCTAAGAACAA
This sequence comes from Riptortus pedestris, assembly GCA_019009955.1. Classification (NCBI taxonomy): domain Eukaryota; kingdom Metazoa; phylum Arthropoda; class Insecta; order Hemiptera; family Alydidae; genus Riptortus; species Riptortus pedestris. The sequence continues at coordinate 149,097,192 of CM032231.1, forward strand.
AAGAAGGTGGGCGGAGAGTGGTCAACAAAACGTATTTGTATAATAAAGGTCTCTTGAAAACAATATTTGGTATTTAACCTTGTAATGAAGTGGTTCATGAAATAACAGCTTATTATTAACCCCTTCAGACCCACTGTCCAATATATTGGACACGCCTTTTTCAATGCTATATCTTCATGGATTGATGTTCTTTGGCAGAAAAATCAATTTTAATAATTTAGGTATTAACCTTTCAATTGGGAGCCTTTTTCTGGTTTATACCTGTTGTAGTGGCATTTCTAGCGCTTTGAACATCCAATTTTTGATATTGCTGTTTCACCTATTAAAACCATGAGTAAATAAATGTCTCATAGATTTAATTGTGCATGTATATAAGTGAAAACATTATTTTTAAGTAGCCAGAAGCCTCTAGAAGTCGTGTTTGTTAAGAAAAAAAAAATTTTTTTCCCTGGTTATTGTATTTTCTAATAAATATGGATGTCCAACATATTGGACATCGGGTCTCAAGTGTTGCATTTCACTAATACCTCTATTCTATGGAGGAATTTACTTATTGACTTTTATGATTATTATTTTGATGTGATAAACAATATTTTAGATCTTTTAAATTTTAAAATGCAAATTGCTGAAAGTTTTACCTCAGAAATAGAAAGAAAAAAAAGAGGAAGACCTAGTCTTGAAGAACCCCTTGCAAAGAAAGCAAGAGCTGAAGTGAGACCAAATTCTGATGTTAGGAATGATGGATTTGAACATTTTCCAGATATTGATGATAAAAAAGATGCAAGTAGATGCAAAATGAAAGGTTGCACAAAAAAAAACTAAATTTTATTGTGTTAAATGCAAATGTCACTTGTGCATTACAAAAATAAGGATTTGTTTTATATTATTTCACAGTTAAATTTTGTTCAATATTTATTATTTGTAACTTTCTATGATGTAAATTTGTTTATTATCACTTAAAAAAATATTACTAAAGTGTATTTTATTTATTTATCCAAATCCTTATCAGTAGAATAATTTGTAAAAAATATGCCTGTTGAGACCCGATGTCCAATATATTGGACACAATTTAAAATTGTCAATAAAATTACAATTAGGAAAATAGGATTTTTTTCACTATTTTTCCCATGTTTCTGGTAAACATAGAACATGAAAAAAAATTGTTTAGTCAAAATATTTGAGTTGGGTCTGAAGGGGTTAATATGACACTAGTAGGAGTAGGGGTTTACTAAGTGCATAAAACAATAAAACCAAAATATCTCGGTTAATACTCATTAAACAGAAAATATGTATAGAATAATATTTATAGTAAATGTAATTTGCAGTTATTGCGACAGCTTCAGTCTCTCAGTCAAGACAAGTAAGTCTTTAGCAGAATATCAAATTCCCATCACATCCTGCAACTTCCCTTCTTACCTATGCAGATGATACTGCAATCTTGACGTCCAACTCAGATCCAAATATTCGCATCTCTACAAGAACACCTAGCTCTGCTAGAATCCTGGCTGACTCAATGGAGGATCAAGGTCAACAGCAGCAAATCAAGCCATGTAACATTTACCCTCCGACGTTCCATTTGCCCTCCAGTTACACTCAATAGCGCACTAATTCCTCAAAAATCACAAATTAGGTATCTAGGACTCACATTAGACAAGCGTCTAACTTGGATACCTCGCATCACACTGAAAAGACAAGAACTGAATCGACGGTACAGACTTCTACTAAGACTACTTGACAACAGATCTAAACTATCACTGCATAACAAACGATTGATTTATGCGGCAGACCAATATGGACATACGAACTTGAACTTTGGCGTTCCACTAAACCTTCAAATTCCTCCAAAATCCATACCCTCCAATCCAGAATACTCCGCCAAATTACAGATTTTAAATAGATTAAAAACGGCCTCATCATTCCCTTTATCCAATGTCTCGCCAAATCCCGATATCAGCAATTCCACTCTCTCCTTCCCGCATATCCTAATCCTTTAGTAGAATCACTTCCGTCTAGCCATATTCCAGAAAACCCAAGGCGACATCTGAAGCGTAAGAGGCCCAGAGATCTTCCTGTGTAGTGCACCGTCTAACTCCAAATAGTACAATCCAATGTGGCTATTGTCAATAGACAACTTTCCACCTCAAGCTAATAATCAAACCAATTGTTATATCATTTACTTGTAATATTTATATTTGTTGTTGCAAATAAACGAATAAATATTTTTTTAAAAAATATCAAATTGAACATATTTAAAGACATGGTTTATTAACCGATAGGTAGGCTTGAACGGGAGTTGACGGAGACCGTTAGACCTGTATAAGTACTCAGTTTGTGGAATAAGACGGTTATATTGTAGATACCTCTAGGGCAATTACCTCGGCACCTGTCTATATTATCATACACCTACAGGCTTCATTAGCTATCATACTAGTATATATATACATATACGTTGTCTCCAAGAATTTTATTATAGTTACGAGAATTCTTAGCTATCTCACATTCTACAGAAAGTTTTTTTTACCAGATTTCCCTTCGGGGAAATCAGCTATTGAGGTCGTACTCATGACGCGAGTTTTGAGAAATTTCCTCAAATTTCCATCGATCCTACCCAGGAGATGACGAAAAAGGGTCCGTCACGCAGGACCTGCGTAAACTAAGAAGATTTCCCACGTGAAGTTTTACAATAGAGGAATTTCAGGAGAGTCAAGCAGCTAAGGAAACGGCCAAACTAGCTTTTGGCGGGAATGTCACTCTCGTCCGTTAGTGGGCCAGATTTAAGAAAAATGCAAATATCTCGGTTAATATTTAAGATAGAGAATACATGTATATAACAATATTTATAGTAAATTTAATTTGCAATAAGATTGATTCTGTACAATTTTTCCATCCGACGTATAGTAATAGAGATATTTCGAATTATCAAAAATCCTCCCCTCTAAACCCCCCTCCCACTGGTCCGATTTCAGCCATTAACAAACTTGATCTTTCTTTTTACATAAAACGACTAAATATCGAGTTTAGTAACAATCTAACAAAAATTGCGACCGCTAGAGCGCATATATATATATATATATATATATATATATATAAAATTGTAACCTCTGTCTGTACATTGATTTTTTTCGCGAAATTTCACGATAACTTTTCGTTTTTGTTTCTTTGGTGTCTGTTTGTTTGTTTATTTGTTTGTTTGTTACCTTTTCACGCATAAACAGCTAAACCGAATTTTATGAAACTTGGTATGTTTATTACTACTAACCCAACTTAGACTTTAGGCTATATTAATATCCTCTGAGACGAACAGGAGTGGGGGTTATAATGTAAGCCAGAAATTAAAAATAGCGATATTTGTTTCCTATAGGTTTTTTGGCAAATTATTGCAGTTATTTATTTTATTATTTAGAGTAACTTTTGTCATGTACACTTTCGTCGTATACCTAAATATAAATGAGTTATTCGCTAAACATTATAGCGGGAGTCATCAATTTTATTTGGCACAAAAGAATCAACCGAACTAAATAAAACTCGGTACGTGTATTAGGACTAAGGCCTTTATTATAACAAGCCATACCAAGATTTCTAGGGACGGGCAGGAGTGGGGGTTGTAAGGGAGGCCAGAAAATAAATATAGCGGTATTTCGTTTCCTATTGTTTTTTTGGCAAATATAAACATAACAAAAGTTGTTTATTTTGTTATTTAGAGTAACTTTTGTTATATACACTTTTTTCGTATACCGAATTATAAACGAGATATGCGCTAAAACCTATAGCGGAAGTGAACAATTTTATTTGGGACAAAAGACCCAACCGAAATAAATAAAACTCGGTATGTGTGTTAGCACAAACGCCTTTATTATAATAAGCCATACTAACATTTCTAGGGACGGGTAGGAGTGGGGGTTGTAAGGGAGGCCTGAATTTAAAATAGCGGTATTTCGTTTTCTATTCGTTTTTCGGCATATATAAACATAACAAAAGTTGTTTATTTTGTTATTTAGAGTAACTTTTGTGATATTCATTTTTGTCTTTTAACAAAGTATAAACGAGATATACACTATAAACTAAAGCGGGAGTCCACTATTTTATTAGGCGCTAACGATTGAACCGAACTTAACAAAACTCGGTATGTCGATTAGCATTAATTCTTCCATGATTATAAGCTATATTAAAATGTTTAGGTTAGAACGGGAGTGGGGGTTATAAAGGAGGCCTGAAATAAAAATTCGCGATATTGTGATTTTTATTGGTTTTTCAGCGATATTTTATAAAAATATAAAAATACCATCATTAGTCAGTCAACTATGATTTCCCGGGCATCGTCGGATATATTAGCTAGATTGTATACAGAAAATACGTACATTATAGATGATATTTAATAATAATAAATGCTATCCATGATTATGATTTGAATTATTCACTGTGTGTCAAACAGTGGAGAGGGAATGATTAGAGACTTATTTTCATTTAGTCTTCAAATCTAAAATTTCATTTTCCATAAGTCGCCCAACGGGCCCTTATTAAATGCGCCCAGACGGGAAGAGCAGTTGTACACGTCGAAGCATTTGCCAAAAACAAAAAAAGAATATTTCCGTCTCAAATGATTTCCCGAGCGAAGCCGGGTATCTTGGCAAGTATATATATAAAATTGTAACCTCTGTCTGTACATTGATTTTTTTCGCGAAATTTCACGATAACTTTTCGTTTCACATGTCATAGACACCATAACTGCATTTTGTTTCTTTCGTGTGTGTTTGTTTGTTACCTTTTCACGCATAAACGGCTGAACCGAATTTTATGAAACTTGGTATGTATATTACTACTAACCAAACTTAGACTTTAGGCTATATTAATATCCTCTAAGACAAACAGGAGTGGGGGTTATAAGGGAGGCCTGAAATTAATCGTTTCATATTGTTTTTTCGGCAAATATGCACATAACAAAAGTTATTTATTTTATTATTTAGAATAACTTTTGTCATGTACACTTTCGTCGTATACCTAAATATAAATGAGTTATTAGCTAAACATTATAGCGGGAATCATCAATTTTATTTGGCACAAAAGAATCAACCGAACTAAATAAAACTCGGTACGTGTATTAGGACTAAGGCCTTTATTATAACAAGCCATACCAAGATTTCTAGGGACGGGCAGGAGTGGGGGTTGTAAGGGAGGCCAGAAAATAAATATAGCGGTATTTCGTTTCCTATTGTTTTTTTGGCAAATATAAACATAACAAAAGTTGTTTATTTTGTTATTTAGAGTAACTTTTGTTATATACACTTTTTTCGTATACCGAATTATAAACGAGATATACGCTAAAACCTATAGCGGAAGTGAACAATTTTATTTGGGACAAAAGACCCAACCAAAATAAATAAAACTCGGTATGTGTATTAGCACTAACGCTTTCATTATAACAAGCCATACCATCATTTCTAGGGACGGGCAGGAATGGGGATTGTAAGGGATGCCCGAATTTAAAAATAGTGGTATTTTGTTTTCTATTCGTTTTTCGGCAAATATGAACATAACAAAAGTTGTTTATTTTGTTATTTAGAGTAACTTTTGTCATATTCATTTTTGTCTTTTAACAAAGTATAAACGAGATATACACTATAAACTAAAGCGGGAATAACTGAAATCTAGGCATAATGCACAAGAGACGGGAAATATGACAATTTGGAGGACAGTGAAGACTTACATAAAAAATTAATTTTATTATTAACAAATGCCAACAACGGGTATTAACCCTAAACACTGGGATGGGTAAATGTCAAAATATTTGCAAATTAAAGCCTTGCCAAAAAAATACCATCACCATTCAGCCTCAAATCAATTCCCGGGCGACGCCGGGTATCTGAGCTAGTATATATATATATATATATATATATATATATATATATATATATATATATTCTCTATATTGAATATTAACCGAGATATTTGCGTTTTTCGGTTTTCAGCCTTCAGTAAACCCCCACTTCTACTCGTGTTACATAAACAATATTCTTTTATATGATAAACCACATAATTCGAAGCTTAAATACTAAACATTATTTTCCAGAGACTTTTATTATGCGAGATACATGCAAATATGTTCTAGTGACCCCTTCCCCCCGTCTTAAGTTCTTGGACTTATTTAAAAAAAACTTATTTAATGTTCGAAAACTACTATTGAATACTAATTGTATGATATTTCCCTTAAGAGAAATCAGCTATTATTAAAGTTGTGCTCATGGCGGCCACCAAGAAGTAAATCTGCCAACAGAAATTATAAATGAACTACAGCAAGGGTACATCTTGATACTGTGAGAATTGCACGAAAATTTCTAAATTCCCCTTAACATATGTCACAATTACAAACTCCATATTTGAGTGTATCCCGATGTGGGTTTTGCTCCAGTTTTTCTGAGCATAAATCTCCCCATTATAATTTTATATATATATATATATATATATATATATATATATATATATATATATATATGTCTGTTAACGTAAATTGGTTTGGTAGTAGGCGGGGTTTAGAGGGCTGAAATTCGAAAAATTAACATATCTCCGTTGTTATATGTCGGATCGAAAAATTGTACAGAACCTCAATTATTAAAGATGTAATTGCCCATAAATGTTGTTATGTACGTATTTTCTGTATTCTGAAATTTAACCGAGATATTTCCATATTTCAGTTTTCAGCCTTCAGTAAACCCCGAATTCTAGTCACTTCATATTAACATTAAGCTTTTATTTCATGTAGCACATTATATTAAGCTTGAATACTAAATATTGTTTTTATGAGACCTTTATTATACGAGATACCTGCAAATATGTTCTGCCCCCCCCCCCCTTCTTTTTGTTCTTGGATTACAATATCCTAAGTGATTGAGATAATAATTATTCTGATTCATTAGAAATTACTGCAATAACAATATTAAATAGTTTCCAATAAAATTAATTTCTTATATTCAGATACATTTCATTAATTCTTCTTTCCGGTCTAGAGTAATACTATTTATTCAGCGTTGCGATGTTGACTGCCCAGTTTGTTTAAAATTCAGACACTTTCCACTGTAGATATTATTAACTTGTACCATAAATTGACTGAAACATGTATTATTACCGGTTTTATGTATTCGCTTTACATTCACGATACACATTAAGCTGTTATATCACGTAGCACATTATTCTTAGCTTAAATACTGAATATTGTTTTTATGAGACCTCTATTATGCGAAATACATACAAATTCGTTGTGTGAACGATTAAGATTTTATGTTCTTGCTTTGAAAACGTTTACCTGACGTATACCATACTCGATATTTAACCTTTTCAGTAAAACTAAAGATCATATTTGTTATTCGATGAAGTCGGATCTGGAATAGGATGGGGGGGGGGGTAAAGAGAGTGGGGATTCGAAATTTATAAATACTTCCATTATTATGAGTCGCATCGTAAAATGTTATAGAACCAATCTTGTTGAACTATTGATTGTCTACAATTGTTGTTGTAAAGATTTTTTCTTAACTCATATATTTAGCGAGGTGTTCCTACTTTCCATTTTTCATTCAGAATATGTGGGGATATGAAAGCAGGGTGAGGGAAATCTGTTTAGTTTATACAGCCCCTGCGAGACAGACTTTACTTTCTGCACTGTGGCCCTATATTATGGGAGGGACCTTGACTAAGCGGGAGGGCAGGCCGCCTGGATGTAGCAGGTGTCATCAGAACACACATATCGGGTGCAGGGTATAGCTGCATCGAGTGCAGCCAAGATGACATGCAAGGCCCAGGTATTCCACCTAATGTACAGCCACTGTCTGTTCATTATGCAAGCCTGTTCCTTCAAATGCAAATGTTTTGGATATTGTATGTACTCAAGAAGACAATGGATTCAGGCAAATTTTGGAAATTGGAAATCTCAAAGAGGGTTGCATGGAGTTGAACAGTGTTAATTCTTGTTTCATTGTGTAATTCGAGTGAGTATAATTCATTTGCAGTTCCTGGAGTCTCGTAGCCAGGACTAGGTATGTTAGTAAAGGCAAGAAAGTATTTATAAAAGTCTGTCACGCAGGGGCTGCGTAAACCAAGCAGATTTCCCACTTGAAGTTTTACAATAGAGAAATCTGCCCAATAATAAGTGTAGTAGTAACGGATCTCTAAACTTATTCACGAGGGTCGAACAGTTACGAAAACGGCCGCCAGAGCTCTCTTCGGAAAGTACCGAGCAGCCCACTCCTGCCGACCACACACAGAATTTAAATGCAAATATCTCGGTTAATATTCAAGATACAGAATAAATGTATAGAACAATATTTATAGTAGCTTTAGTTTGCAATGAGGTTGGTTCTATACAATTTTTCGATCTGACGCATGATAACGGAGATATTTCAAATTTTCAAAAATCTCCCCTATAAACCCCCCCCCTCCCACTGGTCCGATTTCAGCCATTAACGAACTTGATCTTCCTTTTTACAAAAAACGATTAAATTCCGAGTTTGGTAACGATCAAACAAAAATTACGACCGCTAGAGCGTTAACAGGCAAATATATATATATATATATATATATATATATATATATATATATATATATATATAAATATAATTTTGAACGGACCTCATTTTCGTCATCTCCTGGGTAGGATCGATGGACAATTGAAGAAATTTTTCGAAACTCGTGTCATGAGTACGACCTCAATAGCTGATTTGCCCTAAGGGAAATCTGCTAAAAGTTCGTCACGCATACTTCCCATTTGCTAGTATAACATAATTCAGTAGTACAACTATTATTGAGTAAAAATCGTAGGGAGAAGAAGGGTTAAGACCTACGGCTAAACTGACACGGCTAGTCTGAACATGAGGCACTTCAATGTCTTCTTGAATGCATTTGAAGGCTATTGTCTCATATGGGTAGAAGGAGCCCCAAGAAGTCCTTCTAGTATTTCTCTGGGCGTAGTAATTGGAAAAGTATAGTTTCCAGCAATGTCCAACGGCGGTATCTACGAAGCGTAGCCTTCGTACCTTGTTGATCATATATAGTTAGTTATACATATTTATGTATGCATGTTCAGACTGTAACATTTCCCAGCAGCAGTTGTAAGTGTGCCAGCTACATAAGTGCTATGATAGGAGACACGCGCCTCTTCACACTCGGCTGCCCAGACACACTCCCTGCTGCCTCTCCAACCATGCTAACACATTACGTTTTAATTAGCCTCATACACACGCTATACTCATCCATCAATCATGATGATTACAGACGTAATCAACACAGTCAAATCTATTGCTATCGCAGGTTAAGTATCGAGTATGGTATAGGTCAAATAAACATTTACGAAACAAGAACGTAAAGTCTTAATTGAAGACGTCACAGCGCAACGAATTGGCATATATCTCGCATAATAATCCAAATTTGGTATTTAAGCTTAGAACAAAGGGGTCCAGGATATGAGAACTTACTATTCTGGCAAGAGTAAGAGTGGGGGTTTAATGAAAGCAGAAATTAAAAAAAATTCCGTCACGCAGGGGCTGCGTAAACTTAGCAGATTTCCCACGTGAAGTTATACAATAGACAAATCTCCTTACGAGAGCCCAACAGTTACGGCCCAACTAGCTTTTGGCGGGAAACTCACTCGTCCGTTACACTTAATAAAAATATTCAAGAAAGAGAATAAATGTATATAACAACATTTATAGTAAATTTAATTTGCAATATGATTGATTTTATACAATTTTTCGATCCAATATACAATAACGGAGATATTTCAAATTTTCGAAAATCCCACCCCTCTAAACCCCCCCCCTCCCACTGGTCCGATTTCAGCCATTAACGAACTTGATCTGTCTTTTTGCGACCGCTAGAGCGTTAACAGACAAATATATGTCTGTGTGTGTTCAAGTTAAGTAAAGATAGAACACAAATTGCGACCGCTAGAGCGGTAACAGACAAATATATATATATATATATATATATATATATATATATATATATATATATAATTTTGAATGGACCTCATTTTCGTCATCACCTCGGTAGGATCGATGGACATTTGAAAAAATGTTTCGAAAATCGCGTCAGGAGTACTACCTCAATAGCTGATTTCCCCTAAGGGAAATCTGCTAAAAAAAAAATGCATATATCTATGTTAATATTTATGTATAGGATAAATGTATATAAAAACATTTTAATGAGATCATAATAAGGGAGGATATTTTTACCTACGTATTTTTCATAATACGTTTGAAAATCCAGTTTAGTAACGGACAAGTATTTAAGTATATGACATCATTTTTGTCAACCAGTGTGTAGGATCGATGGACATTTGAGGAAAGCTTTCAAAAGTCATGTCATGAGCTGTAAAAGCTGATGTCCCTTAAGCGAAATCTACTAAAATGCAAATATCTCAGTTAATATTGGTGATAAAGAACATATGTTTAGAACAACATTTGTCTTATCTATCTATCTATCTATATATATATATATATATACTAGCTAAGATACCCGGCTTCGCTCGGGAAATCATTTAAGGCTGAATGATGATAGTATTTTTTTGGGCAAAGCTTCAATGTTTACAACTACACTTCCCGTTGGCGCGCAATGTTTTGCTGTGAGGGTCAGGCAGGCTACTTATAAATGAGAAATTTCATATTTGAAGAATAAATAAAAATGTGTTCCTAATCTATCCCTTGCCACTTTTTAACTCACCTTTTTGAATACTTCAAACCATAATCATGGATAGTATTTATTACAATTTAATATCGTCTATAATGAAACTTATTTCCTGTCAAAAACCAATCCGAGCACATATAGTTTAAGCATAGATTAGCACGTAAGGTTATATTCATAATAGTAGATCTTAGTGGTAATCACTTCCCGTAATGCCCAGCATTTCAAAGGAAATTAGTAAACTCAATTAACTCTATTAGCCTCCGTCTATTTCCGCTCTCATATTAGAGCTATCAACACTCTTCTCCTTAAATTATTAATTCAAAATATTATTGTAATAATTTATCTACCTTATGGAATTAAATAATAGTGCTACCCTAAAAATAATTTCAATTATATTCAAAAACCTAGTCGAGGGGAAGAGATTGTAGCCGTCCCTGCAACCTAAGTAATACTTTAAACAATCATATCGAGTTTACGAGCATTTTGTCTTTTGTCATAATGACATTAACGTTTAATTGTTATAATAGTACATATTTGTTTCAATAACATGAAGATATCGGAAATAAGATAGTATATAACCAAAATCAAAGAGTTTGATTCCCTACTACTTCCCCTATCACTCCTTGAGGAAATTCAGTACGAGTTTTTTTTAAAATAATACATTATACAAATTAAATAATGGAAATGCTTTTATAGTTTCTAAATTTCTATTGGAAATAAATAACAAAGTTATTTCCTAGGGAAAATAAATAAATGAGGCGAAGGGTGAGGGGGATTTATAATCTCACTAATCCGAATCATACTTAGTACTAAATAATCGAAATAGATAAGGCTAAAACATAACATCATTTGTCATAATATGCCTATATTAAAAACACTTAAATAAGTACTAATAAAATCGTCGACTCCCGCTATAGATTTAGCTTATATCCCGTATTTACTTCATTTTACGACATAAGTGAAAGAAACAAAAGTTGCTCTAAATAACAAAGTAAACTTTTGTTATGTGCACCTTTGCCGAAAAACAAATAGAAAATGAAATATCGTGGATTTTTACTTCAGGCCTCCCTTATAACTCCCACTCTCGTTCGAACCTAAAAATATCAATATAGCTTATAATCATGGGAGAATTAATGCTAATTGACATACCGAGTTTTGTTAGTTTCGATAGCGCCCAATAAAATAGTTGACTCCCGCTTTAGTTTATAGTATATATCTCGTTTATACTTCGTTAAAAGTCAAAAATTATTATCACAAAAGTTACTCTAAATAACAAAATAAATAACTTTTGTTAGGTTCATATTTGCCGAAAAACGAATAGAAAACGAAATACCGTTATTTTAAATTCAGGCCTCCCTTACAACCCCCACTCCTGCCCGTCCCTAGAAATGTTAGTATGGCTTATTATAATAAAAGCGTTAATACTAATGCACATACCGAGTTTTATTCATTTCGGTAGGGTCTTTCGTCTCAAGTAAAATTGTTCACATTCGTTATAGGTTTTTGCGTATATCTCGTTTATAATTCGGTATACCAAAAAAGTGTATATGACAAACGTTACTCTAAATAACAAAATAAACAACTTTTGTTATGTTTATATTTGCCGAAAAACCAATAGGAATCGAAATATCGCTATTTTTAATTTCAGGCTCCCCTTATAACCCCCACTCCTGTTCGTCTCAGAGGATATTAATATAGCCTAAAGTCTAAGTTGGGTTAGTAGTAATATACATACCAAGTTTCATAAAATTCGGTTCAGCCGTTTATTCGTGAAAAGGTAACAAACAAACAAACAAACAAACAAACAAACAAACATACACGAAAGAAACAAAATGCAGTTATGGTGTCTATGACATGTGAAACGAAAAGTTATCGTGAAATTTCGCGAAAAAAATCAATGTACAGACAGAGGTTAATATTTTATATATATATATATATATATATATATACTAGCCCAGATACCCGGCTTCGCCCGGGAATTCATTTGAGGCTGAATGGTGATGGTATTTTTTAGCAGGCTTTACATTGCACAATATTTTGACATTTGCCCGTCCCAGTGTTTAGGATTGATACCCGTCGTTGCCGGTGATTTGCTAATAATAGAATTATGTGTTCGATAATTCTTCACAGTCTTCGATATTTTTATATTTCCCGTCTCTTATACATGTAAATATGGTGAATTTTTATTTCAGGCCTCCCTTATAACCCCCCTCCCGTTCGAACCTAAAAATTTTAATATAACTTATAATCATGGAAGTAATGCTAATTGACATACCGAGTTTTGTTAAGTTCGGTTCACCCGTTAGTGCCGGCTAAAGTTTGAACGTATAACTCATTTATACTTAGGTATACGACAAAAGTGTATATAACAAAAGTCACTCCAAATAACAAAATAAACAACTTTTGTTATGTTTATATTTGCGGAAAAACCAATAGGAAACGAAATATCGCTATTTTTAATTTCAGGCTTCCCTTATAACCCCCACTCCTGCCCGTCCATAGAAATGTTGGTATGACTTATTATAATGAAGGTGTCATTGTTAATACACATACCGAGTTTTATTTAGTTAGGTTGAGTCTTTTTTGGCAAATAATATTGTTCACTTCCGCTATAATTTTTAGCGTATAACACATTTAAACTTCGGTATACGACAAAAGTGTATATAACAAAAGTTACTCTAAATAACAAAATAAACAACTTTTGTTATGTGCATATTTGCCGAAAAACCAATAGAAAACGAAATATCGCTATTTTTAATTTCAGCTCTCCCTTATAACCCCCACTCCTGTTTGTCTCAGAGAATATTAACATAGCCTAAAGTCTAAGTTGGATTAGTAGTAATATACATACCAAGTTTCATAAAATTCGGCTCGTTTTTATTTCGTTTCCTATTGGTTTTTCGGTAAATATGAACATAACAAAAGTTGTTTACTTTGTTATTTAGAGTAACATTTGTTATATACACTTTTTTTTGTATACCGAATAATAAACGAGATATACGCTAAAACCTATAGCGGAAGTGAACAATTTTATTTGGGACAATAGACCCAACTGAAATAAATAAAACTCGGTATGTGTATTAGCACTAACGCTTTCATTATAACAAACCATATCAACATTTCTAGGCACGGGCAGGAGTGGGGGTTATAAGGGAAGCCAGAAATTAAATATAGCGATGTTTCGTTTCCTATTGTTTTTTCGGCAATTATGGACATGACGATAAACAATAACATTTCAATTGTATGAAGCATTTTAAAAACAAGTAGCTGTTTCATGAGGAGCAAAGTATATTACTCCCCCCCCCCCTTCCTCTGTCTTTCACTGGAACATTAATTAATCGGAAGTAAGTAATTTCATCCTTTAATGTGTTTAAACATCAATTAATTCACAAAAAACGAAAGTATTTAAACATACATAATTAGAATTGAAAATAGAATCTGAATATAAGGTAATGTTAGCGGAATTGAGAGTTAGCCGTTAGTAACGGGGGTTATAAGGGAGGCCTGAAATTAATAATGGTGATATTTCGTTTCACCACAATATTTTGTGCTTAATAACTGAGATCTATGCATCAAGCTCAGGAGACGGGAAATATGACAATTTGGAGGACAGTGAAGACTTACATAAAAAATTAATTTTATTATTAACAAATGCCAACAACGGGTGTTAATCCTAAATAGTGGGACGGGTAAAGCTGAAAATATTGTGCATACTAAAGCCTTGCCAAAAAAATACCATCACCATTCAGCCTCAAATGAATTCCCGAGCGAAGCCGGGTATCTGAGCTAGTATATATATAAAATTGTAACCTCTGTCTGTACATTGATTTTTTTCGCGAAATTTCACGATAACTTTTCGTTTCACATGTGATAGACACCATAACTGCATTTTGTTTCTTTGGTGTCTGTTGTTTGTTTGTTTGTTTGTTTGTTTGTTTGTTTATTTGTTTGTTGGTTTGTTACCTTTTCACGCATAAACGGCTGAACCGAATTTTATGAAACTTGGTATGTATATTACTACTGCCCAACTTAGACTTTAGGCAATATTATTATTCTCTAAGACAAATAGGAGTGGGGGTTATAAGGGAGGCCAGAAATTAAAAATAGCGATATTTCGTTTCATATTGCTTTTTCAGCAAATATGCTTATAACAAAAGTTGTTTATTTTGTAATTTAGAGTAACTATTGTTATATGCACATTTGCCGTATACGGAAGTATAAATGAGTTATACGCTAAAATCTATAGCGGGAGTCAACAATTTATTAGGCGCAAAAGATTCAACCGAACTAAACCAAACTCGGTATGTCAATTAGCACTAACGCCTTTCTTATAATAAGCCATACTAACATTTCTAGGGACGGGCAGGAGTGGGGGTTATAAGTAAGGCCAGAAATTAATAATAGTGGTATTTCGTTTCCTATTGCTTTTTCGGCAAATATGCACATAACAAAAATTGTTTATTTTGTTATTTAGAGAAACTTTCTTTATATACACTATTGTCGTATACTGAAGTATAAAGGCGTTATACGCTAAAAATTATAGCTGGAGTCAACAATTTGGAGGACAGTAAAGACTTACATAAAAAATTAATTTTATTATTAACAAATGCCAACAACGGGTATTAACCCTAAACAGTGGGACGGGTAAATGTCAAAATATTGTGCAAAGTAAAGCCTTGCCAAAAAAATACCATCACCATTCAGCCTCAAATCAATTCCCGGGCGAAGCCGGGTATCTGAGCTAGTATATATATATATATATATACTAGCTGAGATACCCGGCTTCGCCCGGGAATTGATTTGAGGCTGAATGGTGATGGTATTTTTTTGGCAAGGCTTTACTTTGCACAATATTTTGACATTTACCCGTCCCAGTGTTTAGGGTTAATACCCGTTGTTGGCATTTGTTAATAATAAAATTAATTTTTTTATGTAAGTCTTCACTGTCCTCCAAATTGTTGACTCCCGCTATAATTTTTAGCGTATAACGCCTTTATACTTCGGTATACGACAATAGTGTATATAAAAGAAGTTTCTCTAAGTAACAAAATAAACAACTTTTGTTATGTGCATATTTGCCGAAAATGCAATAGGAAACGAAATACCACTATTATTAATTTCAGGCCTTCCTTATAACCCTCACTCCTGCCCGTTCCTAGAAATGTTAGTAGGGCTTATTATAAGGAAGGCGTTAATGCTAATTCACATACCCAGTTTGGTTTAGTTCGGTTGAGTCTTTTGTGTCAAATAAAATTGTGGACTCCCGCTATAGTTTTTAGCGTATAACTCATTTATACTTCCGTATACGGCAAAAGTGTATATAAAAAATGTTACTGTAAATAACAAAATAAACAACTTTTGTTATGTGCATATTTGCTGAATAAGCAATAGGAAACGAAATATCGCTATTTTTAATTTCAGGCCTCCCATATAACCCCCACTCCTGCCCGTCCCTAGAAATGTTAGTATGG
Source organism: Riptortus pedestris (assembly GCA_019009955.1). Taxonomy (NCBI): domain Eukaryota; kingdom Metazoa; phylum Arthropoda; class Insecta; order Hemiptera; family Alydidae; genus Riptortus; species Riptortus pedestris. The sequence goes on from CM032231.1 coordinate 149,113,331, forward strand.
CTTATTATAAGGAAGTCGTTAGTACTAATTCACATACCGAGTTTGATTTAGTTCGGTTGAATCTTTTGTGCCTAATAAATTGTTGACTCCCGCTATAGCTTTTAGCGTATAACTCATTTATACTTCCGTATACGGCAAAAGTGCATATAACAAAAGTTACTCTAAATTACAAAATAAACAACTTTTGTTATGGGCATATTTGCTGAAAAAGCAATATGAAACGAAATATCACTATTTTTAATTTCAGGCCTCCCTTATAACCCCCACTCCTATTTGTCTTAGAGAATATTAATATAGCCTAAAGTCTAAGTTGGGTTAGTAGTAACGAACATACCAAGTTTCATAAAATTCGGTTCAGCCGTTTATGCGTGAAAAGGTAACAAACAAACAAACAAACAAATAAACAAACAAACAAATAAACAAACAAACAAACAAACAGACACCAAAGAAACAAAATGCAGTTATGGTGTCTATGACATGTGAAACGAAAAGTTATCGTGAAAATTCGCGAAAAAAATCAATGTACAGACAGAGGTTACAATTTTATATATATATAGATAGATATATATATATATATCTAAATCTATATATATATAAAATTGTAACCTCTGTCTGTACATTAATTGTTTTCGCGAAATTTCACGATAACTTTTCGTTTCACATGTCATAGACACCATAACTGCATTTTGTTTCTTTGGTGTCTGTTTGTTTGTTTGTTTATTTGTTTGTTTGTTTGTTACCTTTTCACGCATAATCGGCTGAACCGAATTTTATGAAACTTGGTATGTATATTACTACTAGCCCAACTTAGACTTTAGGCTATACTAATATTCTCTGAGACGAACAGGAGTGGGGGTTATAAGGGAAGCCTGATATTAAAAGTCGCGATATTTCGTTTTCTATTGGTTTTTTGGCAAATATGCACATAACAAAAGTTGTTTATTTTGTTATTTAGAGTAACTTTTGTTATAAACACTTTCATCGCATTGGAGGTTGGCTTGCCTGTTTGTTTACAATTCAGCCTTGTACTTTTACTGAGCGTTCACGGTTGTGTTACCTCTATGTTTATTTATCTCTTATAAACCTTCACGTGGGAAATCTGCTTAGTTTACACAGCCCCTGCGTGACGGACTTTTGTTCGTTGATTTGTATTTGGTAATCATTTGATTATGAACAGCTTTTCCCTTCAAGAAATAAAACATTGAACTCGTATATAATTTATTTATAGTATATTACAGTGACATAAAATAATAAAAAATATAATAGTCATAAAATACAAAATAATCATAATCAATATCTATAGGATTATAATAATACTATAAAAAAATACACAAGTAAACTACATAGATTTGATGGAGACTAGATTTGGCCATTCGTGTTCAGCCATTTCATAAAATCTTTGGTTGCCTAACTTGAAGTGGACCCTAGAATAAAACCTAAGTGCTATTGCAGTTATATCTATAACAAAAATAAATTATAAAATATATATATTCATTTTGAAATATCAAATATACACATATAATACACAGCTATCAACTAACCTGGACTGTCTTATTAACAAAGAGGTACAGAGATTGTTAATACAAACTTTTGCAAAACCAAGCGATGGCGGAACGTCAACAAAATATAAAAACATCGTTGGATTATTCATATTTGTTCTCTTGTAATTTTTTCCTTTAGTATTTGGTCTACACTTCATTCGAGATAATCGATATATTTTTATTCCGTGACATATCGATGTGAATCAGCTGACCCGAGCCGCCATTCTTTGCCAGCCATCCCCAGACTGATATAGCTAGTGGAAGCTCCTATGTAGTAGTTGATGACCTTTTAGAGTTATATTTTCTCCTGATGAGGAGTTATGTGGATGCAAATTAGTAGAGAAATAAAAATGGTTCTAATAACCATGCCATCGCAGAACCATTATGGTTTTTTTTTTGTTGACATTCCGCCATACGATTGGTAAAGTTAATTTAAAAATGTATTTGTTTACAATTAAAATTTTTGGTGTGAGTACAAAATGTTCCATTCTGAACTTAATTATATTTCTCAGCTTTGCTGTAGGTTAATTAAGAATAGGTTTTACTAAAACAGGATAAGGTTATGTTAATAAACAGTAATAAGTATTCGAGCAGTACTCCTGGAAAGCAATTAGGCTTCAATGTCACTGAGGTTATGAGGCTTATTTTCAAAAACCTGACAAATATATTGGAAAACAACTTGAAACAGTTTTTACAAAAACAAAAAAATAATTAACCTGACTTCATTACAATTTGGTATATTTTGATGTCGTCAGTATTTATTTATTTGAATATGAAATATGAATAGAGTGAAATAGTTGACAATACACAGATAATAAAAACATAAGATACCAAAGAAATATAGTAAGCTGTTGATTAATGTGTGTGTATATATATATATATATATATATATATATATATATATATATATATATATATATATATATAGACCAATATTTCGAGAGTTATATTTTATCTTTTTCAGGGCTGTAAACATTTAACAAAGTAGCTATTGATACAAATTATATATATATTCTATTTTTGAGGCTGCATCATTGGGAAGTATTTTCATTGTGAGGAGTTCGGCTATCTGCTCCAGCGGTTTGAAGTTTTATTATTCTGCAAATTTTCGATGGAAATGCGTCCATCTTCGTCAGGCAATAAATTTAATTTGAATAGCTACTTCAATCATATGTTTTGGATTTTATTTTAATATGGCTTTCCACGTCTCAGAGATTTGTTCCCTTTGTTAATTTCGAGAGCTTCTACGACCAATCTTTTACCGAGGTGCTCATCTCTGTGTAGAACTTTTGTCTCATCGAATTTAATGTGGTGAGAACAAACATTTGCGTGTCCAGCTATGGCGGATGTCTTGGTTCTGTTATGTTTTAGGCCAGCCATGTGTTGGTTGACTCTTGTAGCAGTTTTCTTGCCTGTCTTTTTTGAATTTTTGGAAGCCATATTAAAATAAAACCCAAAACATATAATTGAATGAAGTAGCTATTCAAATTAAATTGATTGCCAGACTAAGGTGGGCGCATTTCCATCGAAAATTTGCAGAACAACAAAAATTTAAACAGAGGCTCAGGTTGGCCGTGCGAGTTAGGACGTTGGTCCTAATCTCGCGTGGTAGACCTAGAGTGGCGGGTTCGACTCCCGCCCTGGGCAGTAGAAATTTATTTAGTGACGGACTCACTAAATAAACTCCTTGAGCCCACCCTGGCTAGAAAAGGGTGGTAACCTGTAGATAACCCGTCCCGATTAGCCTAGTAGCATAAAGTGGACGTAAATAATAATAAACAAAAATTCAAACCCAACTCCTCACAATGAAAATTACATTAGCTTATATGAATATTAAGAATGTTGTTTTAATTTTATATACATGGATATTTAGTTTGTAGTTTGTTGGTAATATTTAAATGATGAAGCTCATAAATATTGCACTCGAGTGTGTCTTGGATGTTATATTGCTGGATATGAGCTATGCCTGTTTTCAAGCAACAAGAATGCAAGTAACAATACATTTTTAGTATTTGTATTCATTTAAGCTTATATAATTTGCATTAATAGCTAATTTGTTAAATATAAGTTTGTACATACATAAAGCAGAATAAACATTTAAATTTAATATAATATATATGTAATATTTACATACGTCAGACTGAGAATAAAGTTATAATGAATACAAAAAAAAAACATACGTGTATATACTCACTAATTTAATGAATATATAAACATGTAAGACTCTGACTCAACAAGCAAAATATAACATTCAGAATAAGGAAGGTTACAATCAGTTTGCATTGTAATTGTGAGTGCAATGGTAGCTGCATTTTAGTATTTGAACTCATTCTATTCTTGGTAACTATAAACAACGTATACCCCACTTTATATAATAATAGTAACGTGCCATACATATAATGTAATTAACCTGTTTACACCTCTGAGGAAGAGAAAATAAAACTTAAAATATTACTGAATTGCATCTTTCATTAATATTGATACTGGATATCAAGTGTTCCAATCAAAAAGTAGAACCATGGTTGTCCATGGAATGGAGTTGTCTTGTCACTGCACTATTTAAAAAACAATTTTTTTTTTTTTATAATTTACACATAAATTAGTCTTATTGATAAGAAGAATAGTTAGGTTATTTCTATTGATTAGAATGGAAACCCTTAGTAATTATGCAGTTTATAAAAGTTCTTACAAATTAGAAGGACAATTAGCCTCCAACTTTAAAAGGACGTTTTGTGACATTTTTAGGTATCTACAGACTTTAAAACTATTCAGATATCAACCAAAAGTGTTGTGGGTGGTAGTAGATATTACAGATAGATGATCACCCAACCGGAAAATAAGTAAACCCTAAACAAAAAAATTATAATTAATTGGTAAACTGTCTACCTCTTTGCTAACAACTTCATTTCAAATGTCCAAGGTTTCTCACTGACACATTATTGTCACTAATTAAATATTTTATTTACAAACATAATATTTTGACAAAAATAGTCGCATATAGTTGTCTATTATATACTCTTATTCATGAGTACTATGAATTGGAGATTTCTTTGTAATTAAAAGGAAAGAATATTTTTGAAATACTGACCAATAATTTATTATAAAATTGCAACATATTAGACGCTCAGTATTATAGTGGCCCAACCTTCAAATTTGCTTTACCATAGCATCTGTTGCTGAATAATCTGTTCTATGGAATATTAGTGGCCTAAGCCACCTTCTAAATGTTTTCACTAGATAGCAGCAGCAGTTTGTTTTTAACTAACAGTTTTGGTGGTACTTGAAAAATATATAGTGGCCTAACCAACTTGGTTTTATACAAATCTTACTTTTTGGGGTTAGGCCACTATTATTCTGATCGCCTCATATATGTTTATTATTAGAATAAAAATCCATGACATGAAATAAAATGTTCGTTATTTTAATTGTTCGTTGTATATAGTTGATTTGGACAGAGAACTTTCTAATGTGGCTTATTAACCCTTTTAGTGCCGAACGACAATATGTGGTCGTTGGCTACCCTTGCAAAACGACCATATAACGTATTGTTGGTGTCTATTACAGGCATCACAAGACTTATGAATTTCAAAAGAACTTTACAAAACGTTATAAATGGATCAAAGTCATTGCAATGCCATTAAATACACCATATATTGTATTTCAGTAAATTCGACAGACGCTATATGTAGCCTTAAATGTGAGTCAACCCGCAGTTCTGTGGTTACTCGCAGTTAAGTGGATCGACTAGATGTAAGTTTAGGTTTGTCGGAAAATACTTCAAGATATTGAGACCCATTTCGAAGTTTTTATGGAATTCGAGTAAAGGACCAAAGAAGAGTAACCAATCAAGTTAAATCGTTGGCTCACATGGTATACTTAGAGTGGCAAGTTCGATTCCTGCCTTGGCTATAGGGATTTAGTTACTGACGAACTCTTTAAATAAAATCCTTAGTCCCGCACTGAGTAGAACAGGGATAGACATATAACCTATCCCTATTACTACATAGCAGTATAAAGTGGACGTTAATAAAAAATAATAATAATAGAAGCAAGCAAGAGGACTTAAAAAAAGCTTACACGAGAGCCGAACAGTTACGGAAACGACCGAACTAATCCAGAAACATACGACAATAGCCGATCTCATCTCGTCCGTTATCCACACACACTTAATTCAAAATGCAAATATCTCGGATAATATTCAAAATAGAGAATAAATGTATATAACAATATTTATAGTAAATTTAATTTTTACTAAGATTGATTCTATTCAATATTTTGATCCGATTTATGGTAACGGAGATATTTCGAAAATCCCTCCGTCTTAACCCCCCTCCCACTGGTCCGATTTCGGCCTTTACCGAACTTGATCTTTTTACATAAAACGATTAAATATCGAGTTTGGTAACGATCAAGAAAAAATTACAACCGCTAGAGCGTTAAAAGACAAATATATATATAATTTTGAGCGGACCTCATTTCGTTATCTCCTGGGTAGGATCGATGGACATTTCGCGTCGTGAGTTACGACCTCAATTGCTGATTTCCTTCAAGGGAAATCTTCTAAAAACCAAACACCAGGCTATCTTCAGTCGGTGCATTTTATTTAAATCGAAATGTGTCACAGTAACTGCAGAAGTATTTATTGCTAAACCTGGACTTAGATCCGGACGATGCTGTTAGTTGGACCACATCTGTCATTTAAGGCATTTTTAAACATTTGAGTCCTTTGCTCCCTGGCGATATATATGAAGATCACGAGGCGATCTGTAGTGAGATCATAGCGTACACCTGTACATAGTGTGTTCCTGGTCATAGTGACCAAGGCGGAGGGCGAGGTACGACATCCCCCTCCTGGGGCCCGGGTCATCTCCCAGACCTCTCAAGCAGTTCCGACAGCGCCGCGATGTAAGACTGCGCCATCTGGAGAGTCTCGAACTTGGACAGCTTGTGATCAGCACCGATGGATGGGATGACCTCTCTCAGCCTGTCGAACGCCTCGTTGAGCCCGTTCATCCTCCTTCGTTCCCTGGCATTGGCCGCCAATCGCCGCCTCCTGAGAACGGTGGGGCTCGGCTGCCTGGGGGCCGATCGCCGCTTCCCTTCGCCCCACTCCCAGCTCCACGCACCTTCCATCTCCAATCGGCAACAGCTGCTCTCGCTCTTGCTACTGCTCTCTCCCTCTTCCTCGTATCTGAAACACCAACAGGACTCGTCACTTGAGAAAGCTTATGATACAGCTCAGAGTCCGTCACGCAGTAACTGCGTAATCTAAGCATCTATTCCTGTATTGGCTGACAGGACACGAGGACTTAGTACGGCAGCAGATTATCAGGCTAAACTAATTACTCAACAAACTCAATTCACACAAACAATGATAATGATGACAGACCTGACTTTATACTATTAAAAGCAACCATTGCCAGCTTTTATTGATTCCCTCCATTCTAGTGACAACTAAAGTCACCCCCGTAGGTTGCTCTATATTCGTTAGGTTTGCTCACGGAATTTATTGTAACGTCTAATAATGTAGCTGCAACTCTAGATTTTCTGAAGGTCAAAAGTCTAAATCTAAATATATTTCAATGGGCTGAAGAAGAGTTATTTCTGCTGTTCTTCTACTGAGTGAATATAGTTATTTATTATACAAGTGGCGAAAGTAGATCATTTTACAACTCGAGTGAAACGTTTACTCGCTTCGCTCGTGTGGTAATTTCACGAAAGTTGTAAATTCTATACTTTCGTCACGAGTGTAATATTAACTTTTTTCTGTAATCGTGTAATACATGATCAGATCTAACCAGAATATGAACAAAATTAGGATGTTGTGAAGATTATGGTATGTTGTTGGTAGGGTATAAGCATGGTTGTGAAAGGTTATAAGCATAATTATAAAACAACTAGTGATGATTGTGAAGTAGTGCAGTTATAAACAAGTGCAGGTTATAAACAAGGAAGGTAATTATTATTATATTTAAATTTTAAAATATATTGATTATTTCCACCAATAATTCATTCAGATTTCAATTTATTTTGTTAAAATAAATTCTTACAATGTTAAAAAACATTTAAACGCGTTTAATTTCCATCTTCAAATTATTTTTTAATTTATACTTATTACTAATTAAGAAGGCAATTCACTTTCTCCACTCTATTGCAAAATGTTTCACTTTCTTCACTCATTTCAGTTTGGTAATGTTACCATTATTCAACGATTACAGAAAAAAATATTTCTGCAATATCAAGCTATTTTGATTATTTGAGTAAAATAAAATATTTTTTTTTTTTAAAAAAACAATTGTCTACTTACTTTAGCGGCCAGTGGCGTAGCTGAGGCTGAGGGTACGAAGGGGACTGGGGGGACTGGGCACCCCCTCCTCCCACCCCCAACATCCTGAAACACACAACAAACACACAAATTACGCAATTATAGTTACAACGTCATTCTCTTACTCATAAATAAATTAGTGTAATGTCTAGAATTCAGGACATATAGGAATGTTTGTAAATGTAAAATATAATGAATATTTATATGTCAGTGTCTTACGTTAACTAATTTATAATGGAAAGTAAAAAAATCCGTCAGGAGGGGCTACGTAAACTAACAAGATTTCCTATAAGGCGTGTGTGACACACTATGATTCCACCTAACCGACTCACCCCAGTGTGTTTTAGGGAGTACAGAGTTTTATGTAAATAGTCACTAGTAAAAACTTATGTTTTATGTAAACCTTAACCATTTTAAATTTCTTTTATCCACCAATTTTATTTTAATTATTGATTTATTTAATTAATATTTAAATATTTTATTAATGATTTCTTTATTGTCCAATATCAATAGTTTTGATTTGCAGTTTTCACCTAGCTTTGAATTTTGTCTTTATTTGTTCTCTTGCTCATTTATTTTTTATCTTTGCTGTGTTCAATACTTGTTTTTTGATTCCCATTCATGCTTTTTGAGTTCCATTTTGTTTTTGAGTTCCATTTACATTTTGAGTTCTAGTTCCGTTTTTGTGTTTCATTCAGTTTTAGTGTTTAATTTCGCCTTTTGTGTTCTATTTTTTTTATTCCAGTTCTGTTTTGAGTTGCGTTCCTATTTCTTTCCCATTTCTGTTTTGATATCATCTCTGTTTTTTGTGTTTTCTCTCTGTGTTTTGATCCTTTTATGTTTTGTAAATCCTTTGTTTGTTTTGTGTTCCTTTTGTGTTTTGTGTTCCTTTTGCGTTTTGTGTTCCTTATCTGTTTTGTTTTCCTTTTGTGCTTTGTGTTCCATTTCTGTTTTGTTTAATTTTGTTAATTTTTTTTGTTTGTATTGTTTTTTTTGTTTGTATTGTTTTTTTTGTTTGTATTGTTTTTTTTGTTTTGTTTTTTAAAGTTACAAATCCTTTAGTTTAGAGCAACATCGCCGAAGCTGCGAAGCTCCAATAAATAAATAAATAAATAAATAACCAACATATACTCCATTTGTAAGTAAAAACTTTTAAAGTGCAAAAGAAAGTAAAGTGTTGGGGTGGACCGATCCCCAAAAAAACAAAAAGTCGTCACGCAGGGGCTGCGTAAACTAAGCAGATTACCCGAGTAAAGTTTAGTAATAGATAAATCTAAATAAAACAATTACTGTAATATATCTGAATATAGCGTATTCATTGGATTGAAAACTAGTTACTACATCTACTACTGTACTTTATAATAAATCACAATAATTTTTATCTCAATCGATCAAATTTAAGTAGTCCAAAAACCTAAGAATAGAGGGGTCATCAGAACATATTTGCATGTATCTCGTATAATAAACGTCTCTTGTAAGCAATATTTGGTATTTAAGCTTCGAATCATGTGGTTTATTATATAACAAAGCATTGTTTATGTAACATTAGTAGAAGTGGGGGTTTACTGATGGCTGAAAACTGCAATTATCTTGGTTCATATTCAAGATAGGGAATAAATGTATAATAACAATATTTATAGTGCATTTAATTTGCTAAAAGATTGATTTCATACAGTTTTTCGATCCAACGTATAGTAATGGACATATTTCGACTTTTCAAAATTCTTCTCCTCTAAACCCCTCTCCCCCCTGGTCCGATTTCAGCCGTTAACGAACTTGATCTTCCTATTTACATAAAACGACTAAATATCGAGTTTGTAACAAACAAATATATATACAGTTTTGAACGGACCTCATTTTCGTCATCTCCTAGGTATAGCTTAGTAATATTGGTTCTATAACATTTTACTACCAGACTTTTAATAACGGATATATTTTTATTAATTGATTCGCCATAGTCACCAAAATAATATGGCATTTGTGCAATAGCAAAAGAAATTATTTTTATCACGAAATACATTAAATATTGTCTATATTCTACAATATTCCGTTAGTCCAATATTGGATATCGTATAAACATTCTTTTCATTTTGAAGTGCTACACGAGAAAATCACCACTTCTTCTTATTATAATGCACTTTATATGTACATAGCCTCCTTGGTATATACGGAGGTTGTACAAGTTGATCACTCACTCGTAAAAACACTCTGATCACGAATCCTATCTATTATGCCAACCGAAATATATATATATATATATATATATATATATATATATATATATATATATATATATATATATACTAGCTAAGTTACCCGGCTTCACTCGGAAAATCATTTGAGCCTGAATGATGATTGTAATTTTTTTATCCATACTTCAATGTACAACTACACCACGTCGGAATAGACATTGTAGTTTTGATGAATAAGTGAAAGTAAGTTCCTTATCAGTCCATTTTTTGACACACCTTGACTAATTCAAATCATAATCATGGATAACATTTATTATAATTAAATAGTATCTATAATGCACACATTTCCTGTCATAAACTAATCCGTGCACACATCATGGAGCTTAGTTATATACATATAGTAAATGTGAATAGAAACCAATTCCAACATTTCACAGGAAATAAGTTAACACCATCAACTGTGTTAGCCTCCCGACAACTTCCGCTCCCGCTTAAGTGCTATCTACATTTCTTTACAGAAATTCTTTATTCAAAATAATGAAAAATTCGAATTTTCTAGTAATTTATATACCCGGTGGAAATAAATAACAGTGGTATCCTAAAATTTATTTAATTAATATTATAAAAGAGGGCGACAGAAAGAAATTGTATCTAGCCTAACCTACAACCTCAAATCACATTTACCTTAAAAGCATATTGTCTTTTTTTATAAAGGCATTATCACGTAAGATTTAATAGTTATAGATAGAACATACTCCCGCAATACCTTTTAGTGTCTATCTCGTTTATACTTTGTTGTGCGACTTAAGTGAATATAACATAAGTTACTCTAAATAATTAAATAAACAACATTTGTCATGTGCATATTTGCCGAAAACCGAAAGGCAAACGAAATATCGTTATTTTTAATTTCAGGACTCTCTTATAACACCCACTCCTGTTCATCTTAGAGAAAATGAAAACAGCCTATAGCCTAAGTTGGATTTGTAGTAATATACATACCATGTTTCATAAAATTCGGTTTAGTAGTTTAGGTGTGAAAAAATAACAAACAAACCGACACCAAAGCCAAAAATTGCAGGTATCGTGTCAATGGCATATGAAATGAAAAAGTATCGTGAAACTTCGAGAATAAAATCATTGTACAGACCGACGTTACAATTTGATATACATACCAGCTAAGGTACCCGGCTTCGCACGGGAAATCATTAGAGGCTAAATGATGATGGTATTTTTTTTTTTTTTGGCAAGGCTTCAATGTGTACAACTACTCTCCCCCTCTGGGCGTTTTATTTTCCCGTAAGAGTCGGGTAGGAGACTTATAGAATAGAAATTTTATTTTGGAAGAATAAATGAAAATATGTCCCAGAATTCATTTGAGGCTGATGGCATTTTTTTGGCAAGGCTCTACTTAGCACAATATTTTCACATTTCCCGATGTATACCCGTCGTTGCTGTGGATTTGTTAATAATAAAATATTTGTTATGTAAGGCTTTATTATTATTACTATTTATTATTATTTAAACAATGTCATGCTGAATTTCCATATCGTGTGATAGTGGAAGTTGTGGTGATTCAAGCTCTTAAATTGTAGTATAAATTATCTTATTTCCTCCGATATGTTGACGTTATTCAAATTATAACTATTGAACATTACTTGGTAATGTCATTATAACAACAGACAACATGCGTTTAAACTCAATATGTTTTGAGGTTGTATGGGGCTACTATCTATTTCCCTCACTTCACTTTTTGAATATAAATTACATTTTTTTGAAGAATGCCACTTTTATTTATTTACACAAAGGTATATAAATTACTAGAAAATTCGAATTTTTCATGTATAACTAAGCTCCCACAATATGTACTCTGATTGATTTTTGACAGGAAATATATACATTATATATGATATTTATTTATAATAAGAGAAGTCGGCAGATGATCTATCAAGACTGTGTTACATTAAAGGAATTATCTGCCAATTATTTAGTGCCTTTTAATTGGGTGAATGAACTGGCAGGGTATCTAGGGTGCATAGGAGGAAACTTGGTGGAATTGGAAAAGGCGAAAAATATTAATGGAAAAATAAAGACTTAATTAGGGGCTCTCGAGAACCATTTAATTTTGTTAGATATAGAAAGAGTTCTTGGCAGAGGCGAGGAGTACCTATACCAAAATGTGCCATTTTTTAAGACCAAAGTTATATCTCAAATCCGTTTATTAGGTACTAAAAATCAAAGATTGATAGTTGGCAGGACAATTTACACATTCAATCCAGAAATGCCATGCCTAGGGACGTTGCGATACTACCGATATGGGTAGGTATCGATACTTTTGTTTCGATACTAGGAGTAATGGTATCGATACTTTGCTTCCGATATTTCAGCGGTATCGCAACAAAAAGATGAGTATCGGTATCGAACGTTTGATAATTTAATATTAACTAATTACATTAAAAGTAAATTAATAAAAATTTCGAATTTAAAGTAAATAAAATGCATGATAATGAGTAATAAATCAAATTATGTCGTAGTACGATATTTCAAAGGCAGGGGGTAAAGGATAACCGCCAATTGAGGATTACCTACATTCTTCACCAATTTTCATAATGAAACAAAAAAAAATTATTTTTTTTATTTTTTTATTTTAAGAAACAAGAAAACTTTTTTAAAGAGATAAAACTGACGTTTTATAACAGTAATAAATCACAATTTTTTTTTCTAAAAAACCTGATTTAATAATCAGAGGTGTTTCGATACCGATACCTTTGGTATCGATACTTTTAATGCGATATTATCGGAGTATCGATACTTTTATACCAGTATGGTATCGATACCAGATATCGGATCGAATCCAGTATCGCAAGGTCTCTAGCCACGCCCCCTTAGCGAAGATAGCCAAGACACCGTTACGCACTTCATCCTTAAATGCCCTGTTTTAGCAGAGAGAAGAAACCATCTCCTGAAAAGTCTCAACATTCCACAGCATGGATAATCTGTTTGACCTTATGAACAAGAATAAAATAAACTGCATATATGCTTTCATACTTAGAATCTTTACGTCAAGAAAAAGAATCCAAAAAATATAATTATTACTACAAAATTAATATTTTTTTTCTATAGTAATTATTGTATATAGTTTTTATTTTTAGTTATTTTTAAATTAATTCTCTGTTTATGTTTATATAAAGAAACGATAAAGGAAAAATGTGATCATGAACATGGGCAAGGGTTCAGCTATGAAATTGTTAAATTTTAAAAGCAAACAAAATATTCATTCATTCATTTATTAATAGTAAATGCTACCATGATTTTGTGGTCAAACAGTGGAGGGAGATTGATTAGGGACTTATATTAATATATTCTTCAAAACTAAAATTTCTATTCTTTAAGTCCCTTATCTGACCCTCACGGGAAAACCATACGCTCAGACGGGAAAGGCAGTTGTACACATTGAAGCCTTGCCAAAACATATATCCATCATTCAACCTCGGATGATTTCCCCAGCGAAGCCGGGTACCTTAGCTGATAATTAATATTGTCCACGGTTTTTTGAACAGTGCAGACTGGTTACAACAGGAAAAATATTTTTTTTCTTTTTAATCTTCAGGGCTAAAATATTCTACAAGTTCTCTTTAGTTTCCAAATATTCAGGTATATGACCTAAACACGGAGACGGGGAAATGTAAAAATATTGTGCACATAAAAACTGTGCCAAAACAATACAACCATTTCTCCCAAATGATTTCCCGAGCGAAGCCGGGTACCATAGCTTGTATATACATATATAAAGCCGTAATATTTTTAAACATCTCAATTAAAGCAGGTGAGAGAAATCATGATAAAAAAGTAATGCAGGTTTCATTCACCATTAGGGAAATATGTATTAGTTATTTTCCGATAGCATTACAAATTGAAACTGGACGTGAGGGTTAAGATATGTGTTTTCTATCACCACCTTCTGGAAGTTGAATGTAAAAATGAAATGAAATGAAAGTTTATTTCCATTAAATGTTATCAATACATAATAGGATACTTCAAATAGTGTTTTTTTTTATAAACAATTTTTTAATATTATGCCAATTAAATTCTTTTGAAATTATTGAATTACATTTATACTCATATAATACATTCGTTAGAAAATTTTAAGAATAAATATTATAAAATTCATTAATTTGAATAATTATGTACAATAAATTAGTTGACAATCTTAATACAACTTTGTATATGTAACATACATTTTTTTATTAAAGGATGACATGCTTTATAAATGATTAGAAACTTGTCACTCCTTAAGGAGAATTAACTTCATCACAAATTATTTTAGCCCGATATTTATGACAAATATTTATTTGTTTTATTTAATAATTAAACATTTTTGAAAGTATCTTGTGTATAAACTAATGCGTCACAAATAGGTTCTTTCATTTATTTTAAGTAATCGGGAAACTAGAAGAGAAGAAGTAGTCCTTGCTCGGTTGAGGCACGGCCATTCACGGATAACACACGGACACCTCATGACTAGGACTGAACCTCCATTATGATCACTCTGCAATACACAACTAACTATCAAACACTTACTAACAGACTGCAGACTAATAACTGACAAGACCTTACCCACCAACCTATCAGGACTACTACACGACAACAGCCCATACATTATAAAAATTATGAAACACCTCAAAGACACACACATTTACAACCAGATATACCAATAACTAATCGAATAATACTAAATCGACTGCCATAATATCCACTGGAGAAAAAATAAATGACCGTATTTTTACCTACCTCTGTAGATTTTTTAACCTTTTTTATTGGTTTTTATAAGGTGGCTTTACCTCTACTATTTTAGAATCATAACAAGAAAATGTGTGAATCGCTTAAATTGCGACACACCTAAATAAACTAAATAAATAAATCATTTATTTTAATTTATTAAAGATAATTTATGTGTTTTACTCCTGAAAATGATATATCTGTTTCTCAAAGGATTTATGGTTGTGGTTAGGGGTTTGAAGCATATTCTTGTATCTTGTTTTATGATTGTGTGTTACACTATTTCTGTAAAACAAATTTATGTTTGGTTTCACAAACAATATTTTTTGGTACATATATATTGAGGGGCAAGTCATTAATTTTGAAAAAAACTTTCTGACGTTTTGTTCTCTTTTGCAATTTTAACTAAATTGTATATTACTAAATAACTATTAAAATATGATTTTTGAGTTGCCCCAATGTAGAAAACCATAAGTTAACCAGTTTTAGAAATACCCATAGTAAACTGCTCAAAAATGAATAGGGATATTGGTAGGTTGGTAGGTTTTGTTGTATTTATGGGGCCTAGCATTTTTTTTTAATTATAAATATTAATATTTAATAGAAATTAATTGTCTTCCCCCCCCCCCAGTCAAGGCGTTTGTCCAGTCAATCCAAAAAAACTAGATAAATCTACATATCGGTAACACAACACTGTGAATATTAAGAGAATGAATACAAACGGTAATGAGAAAACTCCCGACGAAAAGCATCTGAAATGTAAACAAACAGTTCTGCCAACTTCTCACCACAGAGAAAATCATTTACTGCAATATATTTTAATATAACGTATTAATTTGATTGAAAACTATTTACTACATCAAGAACTGTAATTTATAATGAATCAGAATAATATTTATCTCAATCAATGAAATTTTAATATTCCAAAAACTTAATAAGGGGGGGGGGTCACTAGAACATATTTGCATATATCTCTTATAATAAATGTCTCTTGAAAAAAATATTTGGTATTTAAGTTTCGAATGATGCGGTTTATTAAATGACCGAATATTGTTTATGTAACTTGAACAGAAGTGGGGGTTTGTTAAGGTCTAAAAACTGAAAAATACAAATATCTCGGTTAATGTTCAAGATAGAAAAAGCAAGTATATAACAATATTTATAGTACATTTAATTTACAATAAGATTAATTCTATACAATTTTTTTATGAGACTTATAGTAACGGAGATATTTCGAATTTTCGAAAATGCCCCCTCTAAACCACACCCCCTGGTTCGATTTTACCCCTTAACGAACTTGATCATCGTTTGTACATAAAACGTTTAAATATCGAGTTTCGTAACTGTCAGACAGAAATTGCGAGCGCTAGAGCGTTAACAGAAGGGGATTTCCCTTAAGGGAAATATACTAATATTACTGAGTAAATTCTAAGCAGTATATAAGTAAATTAGCCATGGCAGAGTCACGTTGGGTATGGGGCCAATTAGAATTGTTAGATGAAGTGTAAAGTCCACCCCCCCCCCCCCACTGGTCCGTTTTCAGCCCTTAACGAACTTGGTCTGTTTTTTTACATGAAATGCTTAAATATCGAGTTCGGTAACAATCAAACGAAAATTGCGACCGCTAGATAGGTAACAGACAAATATATATAATTTTGAACGGGCCTCATTTTCATCACCTCCTGGGTAGGATCAATATACATTAGAAGAAATGTTTCGAAAAAGTTACCTCAACTGCTCATTTCTCTTGAGGGAAATCTGCTAAAAAAAACGTTATGTATATGTAAGCTCATGCATATGTAAGTAGTGTTTACCTGTGGGGTTGGTGAGATAATCCCGTGGATATATCCAGGATTCGGGATAATCCTCGTAGTATGAGCCAGGGGATGAAGATGCGAAGTGGGAAGGCTGCTGGACTAGGTGAGACTGAGCCCAGCTGGAGGGTAGGTTTCCCTCGCAAGGGGCGTGGCTAGCATCAGCCAATAGGAATGCTCCTTCCATCTCCCTCCACTATAGTCCTCTATAGTTCTCTTCAGCAGCCAATAGGAAGGCAGGATCCTACCCCCTCCTCTACCAGCATATAGGTGATCTACCCTTCTTGTGCTCTATGACTCCATTTGTAAGAATGGACTCTACCTCTCTCTTGACAAGGATTAAATCAATAGAATTAATATGCACTAAGGCCTTAGCAGACATAATCCTAGACAAGAAATGAAAAGAAAAAAAATGCTCAAAATATCCGAAAAATATTTATTAAATATTAATAACCTTCTTTCGAAAGCCGAGAGACTCCAGTTTTAGCAGATTTCTACTAAGGGGAATCAGCTATTGAGATTGTACTCATGACACGATTTTCGAAATTTTTCTTCAAATGTCCATCCTACCTAGGAGATGACAAAAATGAGGTCCGTTCAAATTTGTATATATATATATATATATATATATATATATATATATATATGTATGTGTGTGTGTGTGTGTGTAAAAGTTCTAGCGGTCGCAATTATTGTTTGATCGTACGAAACTGGATATTTAGTCGTTGTATGTAAAAAAGAAAGATGAAGTTCGTTAAAGGCTGAAATGGGGGGGGGGGGGGGTAGAGAGGGAGAATTTTGAAAATTCATAATATCTCCGTTACTACACATCGGAACGTAAAATTGTGTAAAACAATCTTATTGAAAATTAAATTTACTATAAATATTGTACATTGTTTTAAACTCCGTCGCTGGGAATCTATTTCATTTGTCTTTTGCGGCGTATCTCCAGGGGTGTCTATGTTGTGGTGGCCCACGATATTTCGCCGGTCTTCCAACCGGCTTCTTCTGGTGGTCATGTTTGATGTGTGCTTGTGGCAGCTCTATTATTAGCAAACGACAACTATATAAATATTGTCATATACGTTTATTCTGTGTCTTGAATATTAGCCGAGATTTTTGCATTTTTCAGTTTTCAGCCTTCAGCAAACTCCCACTTCTATTCATGTTACATAAAAATACTCTGTTGTGTAATAAACCACATTAATGAAGGCTTAAATACCAAGAATTGTTATTTGGACTACTTAAAATTGATTGATTGAGATACAAATTATTGTGATTCATTATATATTAGAGTACTAGGTATAGTATATAGTTTTCAATAATAATATGTTATATTCTGATATATTTCAGTAATTGTTTTTCTTTCCGGTGTGAGGTAGGCAGACCTGTTTGTTTACATTTCAGACACATCCAATTGGGAGGTTTCTTGTTATGATTTGTATTTATTCACTTAATATTCACGGTGGTGTTGTGTTACCAGTATGTAAATGTATCTATTGTAAACTTCATGAGGGAAATCTGCTTACTTTACGCAGCCCTTGCTTGTCGAACGTTCTTTTTCTCCTCATGGTAACCCTATGATAAGTTATTTAGTACATATTCCCTTGCCCTTGACATATTACATGTATGATTATGCTTTAATGCATTTTTACAATTTATACTATGTAATGGATTAGAACCATATAATCAAATATAACAGCAAAAAATAATAAAATAAAAATAGAATGAAATAATAAAAAAGGTAGAAAACAAAGTTTAATGAAATAAGTAAGATTTCTATGAATAAAATTAATAAATGAAAATGGAGAATAAAAATTCAAATTATATAAAGATAAACTGAACCGATTTTACAGGTTTTCTCTTCTTTAATTTGCAAGTCTATGTAATTGCAAATATTTTGAATTATAATTCCCATTCCTCACTATCAACTTTATATTCTAAAGTATTTTTGCTACATCCATATCTATACTTTAGATAAACTTTGTGAGATCTATGTTATATTTATTAAATATAATATGAGGTGGTACTGGCCAATTACCTCCTTTTAAAATTATATTCATTATTAAATTTTATCTATTTTGATTAAATGTTGAACAATCATGTGTTGTTGTCTGTATGTCACAAGTACATTTGTCATTGTCTTCAATTTTAAATCTTGTTAAATAATGTCCTGCATGTTCATGTTACGTTGGAAATTGTGTCCATTTGTGAATGTGACTCTTCATTTTGTTGTAGTTTAATTATCCTCTCTTAAAGGAATCGAACATTCTGAAACTGTGAGTATAACTAGAGTTGTTTATCCGTAACAAAACTATTTTCAGTTCCCGCGAAACTGTGATTTTAAATAGCCTCTTTGAATAAAATCGATTTCTATATATCTGAGTGAATATTGCGAAAACATAATATATATATTCAGCCGTTAAACAACATGATGTTTCTTTTAATGTAAACAACGGTAGCAGCCATATATATATATAACAGTTTCAAATGATTGCTCTATGGTTTTTAATGCATTTTAAAGCTGTGCAATCAGATTTTTTTAAATGTCATATTCATCATCAACATTTTCCCCTCCCTCCCACAGTTTTTTAATTTGTTTTGCAATGAATCATGTAGGTTATTTAATGACAACCAATTATGATAAAGTTGTTAAAATAAGCTAAAATACCTATCTTGTATTTTGCTATCATAGAGCTATAAACTATCAACAAATAAATTACATATTGAAAATAGTTTATGTATGTATATACATATATTCTATTTTAATTGACTGCTCCTAAAAACTTTTTTTTTCCTTCCTCATTATCTATATTCAGCTGTTAACAAACTTGATCTTTAGTTTTACACTAAAATTAGACCTAACTGTCGAATTTTTCAACGATCAAACAAAAATAGCGACCACAAGAGCGTTGAAGGCATATATATAATTTTGGATTTCGACCTTTTGTAGGATCGTTCGACATTTAATGATAGGGGCACAACCTCAATAGCGGATTTTACTTGAGTGGAATCTGCTAAATTGAATAAAACGAATTATTTTTTTTAAACATTTTGATTCATAAGTTTCATAAATATTCTCCTCACTTCCTGGCACCACCTCGAAAATGTTTGATTTTCTTATCAGTATGTAATCCCATTACTGATAACTAATGCTTAGATACTTAACGCAGTATTGATTATTTTATGGAAAACAAAATTTAATATCAATTCGTTAACGTTGTATAACACAGCTTGGTTCATAATAAAGTAGAGACTTTAATGAACTAATTCATCATTCCTAATAATCACGGACCAAAGGATCTATGAAGAACTAGATTTTAAGAAGTGGTTCATTTCTGGAGCTATATTATAACCTATTGGTTGGGTTTTTGGAAGTAGCTTGAATCATCGTATATATCAACTCGAATATGATTGAACAGCAACATCTGACGGAGACTTTAATGAACAGATAGAGCAGAATGTTACAGGACATATTTTATTAGGATCAATAAAAAGGCCTTGTCCTCTACTATTGTTTAATTTATGCACATTCAGAGTCAGTGCCTGCTGACAACAAAACCTTAACACAAAATAACGCACATAGCATGACCAATAATTTAAAAACAGTCACAAGACATATCCAGGATAAAACCAATAGAAAACAGTCAACTAATAAAATTTATTTATTTTTTCTTCCAAGCTGTGATGTGTAAATATAGCTGCCTTATCTAGTAATTTGTCTGTTATTAATTTAGATATTTTATTGATTCTAAGTTTTTACCTTTGGCACACGCTTATAGTTTTTAATTTTAATAGTTAACTATATTTTTTAAATTTTCTATTGGTTTTATCCTGAATATGTTTTGTTTTTCATTATTTTGTGACTGTTTTTACACATGCTTTGTTTGTTATAGTCTTAAGGGTTTTTGTATAAATTAAAACACTAGTGGAGGATAAGGCCTTCTTATTGATCCTCATCAATTGGCCCCTCTACCACCCAGCATATTCCAGAGATATTTTATTAAAACACTTCGTGCATGAAATAAACAATAATAATGATTGGCTAAAGACTAAGGCCTCCCAGATGGCTTTTAAAAGCAGATTTCCCCTGAGGGAAGTTGACTAATGTGGTTCGACTCCTAGCGAGATTTTAGAAACATTTCCTGAAATGTCCTCACGAAAATATGATCCTTTCAAATTATATATATATATATATATATATATATATATATATAAAACCCGAAATACAAAACAAAATTTGAAAAAAATATGCAAAATATGTGTAAAGTTGTGTTATTTATTTGATGCTCCACTACTGTTATTTTGATTGATCATTATAACCAACATTTGTTTTTTTTGTAAATAATTTATTCATTGTATCTGTAAAAATATTTTTCTTCATATATTAACTGTAGCTATTCACTGGGGCACTAAAGTTTAAAGTTTTATGTTCTAATTATAATACTTGTCCTTCAATATTTCTTATTTTAATTTAATGACAGCTTATATGATCTTTTTAGTGGTAAATGTTTGCCAAGAGGGCACTGATGATGTTCTGAATTTGCTCTGTTGCAAAGAACAAAGAACTGTGAAGGAATGAGGCTTTCTTTCCTCAAGTAAGATAAAAAAAAAAGGTCCGTCACGCAGGGGCTGCGTAAACTAAGCAGATTTCCCATTAGAAGGTTTACAACAGATAAATCTACATACTGGTAACACCACCGTGAATGTTAAGGAAATAAATACAAATGGTAATACATAGGAAATCATTCAGCCAATTTACAAGTTAATAATATCTACAACGGGAGGCTTCTGAATTGTAAACAAAATCAATAGATTGAATTATTCTAGACCAGAAAGATGAACAATTAATGATATATATCTGAATATAACATTTTTAATTTTATTGAAAACTATTTGCTATAGCTAGTGGAGTAATTTGTAATGAATCAGAATCAGTTTTATCTCAATCACTCAAGTTTTAGTAATCAAAGAACAATAGAAGGGGGGGGGGGATCAACAGAACGCATTAGCGTATATCTCACAAAGTAAAAGTAAATCAATATTCCTTATTAAACCTTCTAATGAAGTGGTTCATGATATAACAGCTTATTATTAACATGACGTGAGTAGGGGTGGGGTTTTGCTAAAAGTGGAAAAGTATACAATCCTATTATCTCGGTTAATACTCATTATACTGAATATATATATATATATATATATATATATATATATAACAATATTTATAGTAAATCTAATTTGCAATAAGATTGTTTCTATACAATATTTCTATACGACGCATATTAACCTGTGTTATACCAGCAGGTGGGAAATCTTTTTAGTTTACGCAGCCCCTGCGTGACGGACTTTTAGCAGATTTCCCTTAAGGGAAATCAGCTATTGAGGTCGTACTCATGACGCGATTTTCGAAAATTTTCTTCAAATGTCCATCGATCCTACCCAGGAGATGACGAAAATGAGGTCCGTTCAATATATATATATATATTTGTCTGTTAACGCTCTAGCGGTCGCAATTTGTGTTTGATCGTTACCAAACTCGATATTTAAACGTTTTATGTAAAAAGACACATCAAGTTCGTTAATGGCTGAAATTGGACCAGTGGGAGGGGGGGGGGGTTAGAGGTGGGATTTCGAAAACTTGAAATATCTTCGTTGCTATGCGTCGGATGGAAAAATTGTATAGAACCAATCTTATTGCAAATTAAATTTACTATAAATATTGTTTTATACATTTATTCTCTAGCTTGAATATTAACCGAGATATTTGCATTTAAATTCTGTGTGTGGTCGGCAGGAGTGGGCTGCTCGGTACTTTCCGAAGAGAGCTCTGGCGGCCGTTTTCGTAACTGTTCGTCCCTCGTGAGTAAGTTTAGAGATCCGTTACTACTACACTTATTATTGGCCAGATATCTTGAATATTAACCTAGATATTTGTATTTTTATTAAATTTGGGCCAATAACGGACGACAGTTACCCGCCAAAAGCTAGTTCGGCCCTTTGCCGTAAATTTTTGCCTCTCGTAAGGAGATTGTATAACTTCACGTGGGAAATCTGCTTAGTTTACTCAGCCCATGCGTGACGGACTTTTTTTTCTTCGGGCACTTAAACACTCTTGTTCCATATCGGTGGTTGCTGACAATGTAGGCTTATTATTTGATAAATAAATAAACAAAACGTTAGCTTATTTCCAACAGTCTTCTTTCCCGGAGATCGGAAGCCAACAGAATTTTGGCAGTTATTGCCTGACAACCATTTCTGTAAGGTAGTTTAGGATAGGCCTAGTTTGGGATTGTGCCTCAGAGGTTGTGACACGCGCCAATCAACAGGTCGTTAGCAGACTGTCCTAACGACACTCCGGCTAGCTTCCTTTCGGCGGGCTCAAAGCACCGACACTTGCCGTAGTTTTGCTAAACTGTGGCTCATCAAAGTGCCGCCCCTCTGTAGAATGTAGTGTGTTAGGTGTGAAGCCCTGTCTGATGATGCAGGCCGCTAACTAGGAGGTGATGACTGCAAAAAGCATGCCTCTACTTCCGCTCTACTAATGCTACACGCTATGTCACGTGTCTCTCTGACTCACGGCTAGTCATAGCTATGCTGGAACTATTGGAATAAACAAGAACTTGGCGCAAACTGAAAAAAAATGCTGTTATGTCTGACCACCACAACAGCATCACATATTCGATGTAAAATATAAGATTTAAAGAAAACATATTTTGAAAAGACAGCAAGAATTTATTGTTTGTGTGCCGAACAGATAATGTTTGGAAAGAAATCAAGTGTTCACAAAATACGCCTTTTTTCAAGGAAGCTGAACATAAAAAGTCAGTCGCACAGGGGCTGCGTAAACTAAGCAGATTTCCCATGTGAAGATTAACAATAGATAAGCCATGAATATTAAGCGAATAAATACAAACGGCAATAAGAAATCTTTCCCCTGTCGTCGGGAAGCGACTGATATGTAACAAAAGAAATCTTTCCCCTGTCGTCGGGAAGCGACTGATATGTAACAAAAGAAATCTTTCCCATTTCTTCTGGTAGAGACTGATATGTAACAAAAGAAATCTTTCCCCTTTCGTCGGGAAGCGACTGATATGTAACAAAAGAAATCTTTCCCCTGTCGTCGGGAAGCGACTGATATGTAACAAAAGAAATCTTTCCCCTGTCGTCGGGAAGCGACTGATATGTAACAAAAGAAATCTTTCCCCTGTCGTCGGGAAGCGACTGATATGTAACAAAAGAAATCTTTCCCCTGTCGTCGGGAAGCGACTGATATGTAACAAAAGAAATCTTTCCCATGTCGTCGGGAAGCGACTGGGATGTAACTAAAGAAATCTTTCCGCTGTCGGCGGGTCGCGAGTGATATGTAACAAAAGAAATCTTTCCCCTGTCGTCGGGAAGCGACTGATATGTAACAAAAGAAATCTTTCCTGTGTCGCCGGGAAGCTTCTGATATGTAACAAAAGAAATCTTTCCCCTGTCGTCGGGAAGCGACTGATATGTAACAAAAGAAATCTTTCCCCTGTCGTCGGGAAGCGACTGATATGTAACAAAAGAAATCTTTCCCCTGTCGTCGGGAAGCGACTGATATGTAACAAAAGAAATCTTTCCCCTGTCGTCGGGAAGCGACTGATATGTAACAAAAGAAATCTTTCCCCTGTCGTCGGGAAGCGACTGATATGTAACAAAAGAAATCTTTCCCCTGTCGTCGGGAAGCGACTGATATGTAACAAAAGAAATCTTTCCTGTGTCGCCGGGAAGCTACTGAAATGTAACAAAGGGGTCTAACTGAAACATATCAGAATATAACATATTTATTTTATTTAAAACTATGTACTATATCTAGTACTGTAACTTATAATAGTCAATCAAATTTTACTAGTCCAAGAATTTAAGACGGTGGGCGGAGGGAGCACAAGAACATATTAGCATCTAGCTCGTATAATAAAGGTCTCCGGAAAACAATATTTGGTATTTAAACATCGAATAATGTGGTTTATACATAACAGAACATGGTTTATGTAACATGAGTAGAAGTGGGAATTTACTAAAGGCTGAAAACTGAAAAATGCATATATCTCGGTTCATATTCAAGATAAAGAATAAATGTACATAACAATATTTCAATATTTATAGACTATTTAATTTGCAGTGAATTTGGTTCTATAGACCTTTTCCATCCGAAGTATAGGAACGGAGGCATTTTGAATTTTCGAAAATGCCGGCTTTATTATACATCCCCCCCCCCTCCGACTTGCCCGATTTCAGCCGTTAACGAACTTGGTCTTTCTTTTTACTTAAAACGATTAAATATCGAGTTTGGCAATGACTAAGCAATAATTACGAACGCTAGAGCTGTAACAGACAAATATATAGATATATACACACACAGACATATATATATATATCATCTCCTACGTAGGATCAATGGATATTTGAAGAAAAATGTCTATAATCGCGTCAATAGCAGTTTTTCGATACGTGCATAACGGAGATATTATGAATTTTCAAAATTGCCACTTCTAAACTCCCCCCCCCTCCCTCTGGTCCGATTTCAGTCCATAACAAAATTGATCATTGGGGCTGTGGTTGGCCGTGCGAGTTAGGGCGTTGGTCCTAATCCTCGCATGGCAGACCTAGAGTGGCGGCTTCGAATCACGCCCTGGGCAGTAGAAATTTATTTATGACGTACTCATTAAAGAAAATCCTTAGGTCCACCCTGGCTAGAAAAGGATGGTAACCTGTATAAAACCCGTCCCGATTAGCCTAGTAGCATAAAGTAGACGTAAAATAAAAAAAATAAAATAAATAAAAAAAAAACTTGATCATTTTTAGTTTTACATAATATAGAGTTTTAGCAGATTTCCCCTCATTATTCGAAGCTTAAATACCAAATATTGTTTTCCAGAGACCTTTATACAAGATACATGCAAATACGGTCTTGTGATCCCCCCCCCCGTCTTAAATTCTTGGACTAATGAAGTTTTATTGATTGAGGTATAGTTTATTTTGATTCATTATAAACTACAGCACCAGATATAGCAAATAGTTTTCAATAAAATTAATATGTTATATTCTGATATGTTTAAGTTATTGTTTTTCTTTCCGGGAGGGGACAATTTTTTTTTTCTGTAATCGTTGAATAATGGTAACTGAACTGAATTACTAAACTGAAATGAGTGAAGAAAGTGAAACATTTTGCAATGGAGTGAAGAAAGTGAAATGCCTTCTTAATTAGTAATAAGTATAAATTAAAAAATAATTTGAAGTTGGAAATTAAATGCTTTTAAATGTTTCTTAACATTGTAAGAATTTATTTTAACAAAATAAAATGTGAATCAATTATTGGTGGAAATAATCAATATATTTTAAAATTTAAATATAATAATAATTACCTTCCTTGTTTATAACAGCACTACTTCACAATTATCACTAGATGTTTTATAACTATGCTTATAACCTTTCACAACCATGCTTATAACCTACCAACAACATACCATAATCTTCACACCATCCTAATTTTGTTCGTATTCTGGTTAGATCTGATCATGTATTACACGATTACAGAAAAAATTTAATATTACACTCGTGACGAAAGTAGAATTTACAACTCTCGTGAAATTACCTCACTCGCTTCGCTCGTGTGGGTAAACGTTTCACTCGAGTTGTAAAATGATCTACTTTCGTCACTTGTATAATACATAACTATTATTACCATTTGTATTTGTTCACGTAATATTCACAGTGGTGTGTTAGCATTAGTAGGTTTATCTATTATTAAAATTCAAGTGGGAAATCTTCTCAGTTCACGCAGCTCCTGCGTGGCGGGCTTTTGTACAACCCGAATAAGTGAAATCTGTAAAATTTTGCATCGTTAGGGCAATTCAAGTTAAGGTCAATTGTTAACAAGCTTAAGGACTTTATTAATGCCTAAACTATACCGGTAGATATGACTATAGACTGATGGATGAGTATGGCGTGTTTATGAGGCTAATGAAAATATAATGAGAGGCAGCAGGATGGAGTGTGTCTGGGCAGCCGAGTGTGAAGAGGCGCGTGCTATCATAGCACTTATGTAGCTGGCACACTTACAACTGCTGCTGGGACACGTTACAGTCTGTACATAAATACATAAATATGTATAACTATATATGATCAACAAGGTACGAAGGCTACGCTTCGTAGATACCGCCGTTGGACATTGCTGGAAACTATACTTTTCCAATTACTACGCCCAGAGAAATACTAGAAGGACTTCTTGGTACTCCCTCTACCCATATGAGCTAATAGCCTTCAAATGCATTCGAGAAGATACCGTTGTGCCGCGTCAGTCCAGCCGTAGGTCTTAATCTCACTCGGTGAACTCGGTGGGGCGATTTCGATGCCAGCCTGAGCAATAGGAATTTAATTAGTGACCAACTCATTAAATGAAATCCTTAGACCCGCCACCTGGCTACCAACAAATGATAACCTATAGATAACCCGTCAAAATTAGTAGCAAAAAGTGGACATCAATAAATAACTTATTTTTTTTTTTAAGACTCGTCCAATAAACATCGACCCCTTTTTCTACTTGGCCTTAACAATTATTTATTTTCTCTTAACTTTCATGACTTAGGAAACTTTTTTTTTTCTTTTTGAAAAATGTTATACTACCAATCAATTTAAACGAATGAATGTTCAACAATTGTTGCCTTACACATATTTTTCGTAAATCTAATATTTAGCAAATTATTCATAGTTATTTCAACGGAAGTATAAGGTCAAAACACCTCCACTTTTAATACTTCTTTTTACCACATTTTGAGGTCGTACTCACGATGCGATTTTCAAAATGTTTCTTCAAATGTCCATCCATCCTACCTAGGAGATGACGAAAATGAGGTCCATTCAAAATTGTATATATATACTAGCTAAGGTACCTAATAAAATTATTGTTATTTAAGAGTTCACTGTCCTCAATATTTTTATATTTCCCGTTTCCTGTGCATGTAGTTTTTTTTTTTTTATAACTTAATGGACCTTATAATTCATAATCGTAGAATGTATTCCATCTTCCAAACCATATATGAATAAAAGTTCCTTTCCCCTGATGCGGTACAAAACCCAATAGTGACAGCTGTCTTAGGTACGTCAATACCGCTATAACCCCCACTCCCGGTCGAACCAAAAAATTTTAAATAGCCTGTAATCATGGAACAATTAATGTTAATTTACATATAGAGCTATGTAAGTCGGTTCAATTGTTAGTGCCCAATAAAATTGTTGGCTGCCTCTTTAGGTTTTAGTGTATATCTCGTTTAAACTTTGTTAAACGAGCGCTGCGATGTTGGCTGCCGTATATGTTTACAATTCTGATGATTTCCGTTGTAGATATTATTAACTTGTAAATTTTGTAAAAGAGTTTTTATTACCGTTTGTATTTATTCGCTTAACATTTACGGTGGTGTTACCAGCATGTAGATTTATCTGTTGTAAGCCTTCCCGCAGGAAATCCGCCCCTGCCTGACTAAGTTTACGCTTTAATTGACATATTATTTCTGTATATTACATGTATTTACAAAAATGTATATGTTGTGTCACAGAGTACTGAAGATGGGGCGGTTTGTCCCGAAAGTACTCTGCATTTAATAAATGAAGTATTAAGAGTGGAGCTGTTTTGACCTTGGAATCGTTTCATTGATGATGGACCTCTGTCAGCCAGCGCAAATCCAGAGTTTTAGTTTTAGCAGATTTTCTTGTTTTGCATTCTTCGGTAGTACTGAGGTGTGTAGAGAGGAGATCAGTGTGTTTTATACCAGCACGAAAGAAATCTCCATAGTTCTTCTTCATAACCTGGAAACATGTTATTCTTAGAAATATTTCCCTTGAGGGAAATCTGCTTCTGACGACGTACCTTTGACGCGATTATCGAAAAATATCTTTAAATGTCCATCAATCTTACCAAGGAAACGACGAGAATGAGGCCTGTTACAAAATTACATAAATATGTGTGTGTGTGTGTGTTTTAACGCTTTAGCGGGGGAAATTTTCGTTTGATCGTTACGCGTCGTCGTTGTTGGTTGATCGCAGGAGCTGCGTTAACTATGCAGATTTCCAACGTACGTCACATATCTGCATTTATCTCAAAAAGTAAATGCACAATGAGAACAATATTTGGTATTTAGGCTTCATATAAAATAACATAATAGAATATTGTTAATATGAGATGAGTAGGAGTTGGGGTTTAGCAAAGGCCGAATACTGAAAAATGAAATATCTCGGTTAATATTCAAGACAGAGAATAAATGTATACAACAAATATTTTTAAATCAGGATCAATAAGAAGGCCAAGTCCTCTACTGTTTTTTAATATAATGCAGAGTGCACTTTCGGAGTCAACGCTCCATCCTCAGTGCCTGCTGACAAACACAAACCTCGAGTTAATTTAACATTCACAGCATGGCCAAAGGCAAAATAAACCACAGTCATAAAACAAACACAATATAAATAGTAAAAACAGTGTTAATTCTTAAAAACTAGTCAACTAATTAAAATATAAAATCTAATCACTAGTCAACTACTAAATATTAAAAAAAATTAAAGCCAAAAAAATAAAAAACTTAATAACAAGTCAAATAATAAAAGCAAACAACGATAAGCATATGTCAAAAACTATAAATAAAATTAAAAACTAAAAAACTACCTAAATTTCACACAATTCAATTTACCTGAAATTTAGGTAGTTTTTTAGTTTTTAATTTTATTTATGGTTTATGACTGTGGTTTATTTTGCCTTTTGGCCATGCTGTGAATGTTAAATTAACTCGAGGTTTGTGTTTGTCAGCAGGCACTGAGGATGGAGCGTTGACTCCGGAAGTGCACTCTGCATTATATTAAAAAACAGTAGAGGACTTGGCCAATCTTATTGATCCTTATCAATTGGTTCCTCTACCATCCAGCATATTCCAGAGATATTTTTAAACATTCAATTTGCAATAAGATCTATTCCATACACTTATTCGATCAGAACTTATAGTAACGGAGATAATTTGATTTTTCAAAATACTCCCCCTAGAAACCTTGATCATCGTTTTTTACATAAAACGTTTAAATATCGAGTTTGGTAACGATCAGGCAGACATTGCGAGCGCTAGAGCGTTAACAGAAGGGGATTTCCCTTGAGCGATATCTGCTAATATTGCTGATTAAATTCCAAGCACTATCTAAGCTAATTTACAGCCATGGTAGAGTGACCTTTGGAACTATACACTGAACGAATTAGAAGTGTTAGATGAAGTGTAACTATATGTGAAAGATCTGCTTTGTTTTGGCTAGTTGTGCACCGATGCAGAACTAATGGCCTGGCTCATCTTACATCTACCTGTGGCAGCTAACGGCCTAGCCACGTGCTGCGACATCTGGCCGATCCCTCCAGCCAGTCTGGCAGAACGGGCTGGAGCTACTCCAGCTAATTCTATCCAGGTAGATGGCCAACCAACCATACAGACATCATCAATGTATTATGATAGGCCTACTCAATCATCTCAGCTGTAAACACTTCAATAACCAGCTCAATACAATAACAGGCACCATTTGATTGCCCTAAACAACAAGCAACAACAAGGCTAGTGATTCATAATATGTGTCTTCTTATATATATATATATATATATATATATATATATATATATATATAAAATTGTAACCTCTGTCTGTACATTGATTTTTTTTTCGCGAAATTTCACGATATAACTTTTCGTTTCACATGCCATAGACACCATAACTGCATTTTGTTTCTTTGGTGTCTGTTTGTTTGTTACCTTTTCACGCATAAACGGCTGAACCGAATTTTATGGAACTTTGTATGTATATTACTACTAGCCCAACTTAGACTTTTAGGCTATATTAATATTCTATGAGACGAACAGGAGTGGGGGTTATAAGGGAGGCCTAAAATTAAAAATAGCGATATTTCGTTTTCCTATGGCTTTTTCA
The DNA here is from genome assembly GCA_019009955.1 of Riptortus pedestris. Classification (NCBI taxonomy): domain Eukaryota; kingdom Metazoa; phylum Arthropoda; class Insecta; order Hemiptera; family Alydidae; genus Riptortus; species Riptortus pedestris. Next base: position 149,143,955 of record CM032231.1, read on the forward strand.
GCAAATATGCACATAACAAAAGTTGTTATTTTGTTATTTAGAGTAACTTTTGTTAAATGCACTTTTGCCGTATACGGTAGCATAAATAAGTTATACGCTATAAACTATAGCGGGAGTCCACAACTTTATTTTGACACTAAAGACTCAACCGAATTAAAACCAAACTCGGTATGTGAATTATTACTAACGCCTTCATTATAATAAGCTATACTAACATTTCTAGAGACAGGCAGGAGTGGGGGGTTATAAGGAAGGCCTGGGAATTCATAATAGTGATATTTCGTTTCCTATTGCATTTTCGGCAAATATGCACATAACAAAAGTTGTTTATTTTGTTATTTAGAGAAACGAGTTTTATATACACTATCATCGTATACCGAAGTATAAAGGCGTTATACGCTAAAAATTATAGCGGGATACAACAATTTTATTTGGCACAAAAGACTCAACCGAACTAAATAAAACTCGGTATGTGTATTAGCAGTGAGGCCTTTATTATAATAAGCCATACCAACATTTCTATGGACGGGCAGGAGTGGGAGTTTATAAGGAAAGTCTGAAATTAAAATTAGCGATATTTCGTTTACTATTGGTTTTTCGACAAATATGCACATAAAAAATTGTATATTTTTTTATTTGGAGTAACTTTTGTTATATATACTTTTGTCGTATACCGAAGTATAAATGAGTTATACGTTAATAAATAAAACACTCAGTATGTGTATTAACACTAACGCCTTCCTTATAATAAGCCATACCTACATTTCTAGGGACGGGCAGGAGTGGGGGGTTATAAGGGAGGCCTGAAATTAATAATAATGATTTCCTATTGGGAGCTTCGGCAAATATGCACATAACAAAAAGTTGTTTATTTTGTTATTTAGAGAAATTTGCTCAACACTTCTTATCAATATGAACTACCAGGTACCTCACCTGAAAAAAATAATTCAAATGTATGCCAGTATTTTCTCCTTAATAATTCAAATCTTTGCATAATGCACAGGAGGGGGGAATATGACAATATGCAGGACAGTGAAGTCTTACATAAAAAAATAATTTTATTATTAACAAATGCCAACAACGGGCGTTGCCCCTAAACACTGGGACTGGTAAATGCCAAAATATTGTGCAAAGGAAAGCCTTGCCAAAAATATACCATCACCATTCAGCCTCAAATGAATTCCCGAGCGAAGCCGGGTATCTGAGCTAGTATGAATATATAAACGCAGCAGCAGCGTAAACTAAGCAGATTTCCCGCGTGAAATTTTACAATAGATAAATCTACACACTGCTAACATTTAACACCGTCGTGAATATTAAGTGAATAAATACAAATGATTTATGTAAGTTTTTTTTATTTGGTTTGTGCCCCTCCCCCACATTGATGGCGATTGGAAAGATCATCTGTTAAGGGGTAGTTAGAATAATATATTTATTCCTTCATGAACACCTTGGATGTACTTTATTTATATTGTATGGATAATATTCCTTAAACATCTGAGTGATTCTCATATCCATACTTTGTCTAAATGAATATAGCCAAAAGTGGTAACCTGTAGATAACCCGTCAAAACTAGCCTTAGTAGCCAAAAGAGGTAACCTATAGATATCCCGTCAAAACTAGCCTTAGTAGCCAAAAGTGGTAACCTATAGATAACCCGTCAAAACTAGCCTTAGTAGCCAAAAGTGGTAACCTATAGATATCCCGTCAAAACTAGCCTTAGTAGCCAAAAGTGGTAACCTATAGATATCCCGTCAAAACTAGCCTTAGTAGCCAAAAGTGGTAACCTATAGATAACCCGTCAAAACTAGCCTTAGTAGCCAAAAGTGGTAACCTATAGATATCCCGTCAAAACTAGCCTTAGTAGCCAAAAGTGGTAACCTATAGATAACCCGTCAAAACTAGCCTTAGTAGCCAAAAGTGGTAACCTATAGATATCCCGTCAAAACTAGCCTTAGTAGCCAAAAGAGGTAACCTATAGATATCCCGTCAAAACTAGCCTTAGTAGCCAAAAGTGGTAACCTATAGATAACCCGTCAAAACTAGCCTTAGTAGCCAAAAGTGGTAACCTATAGATAACCCGTCAAAACTAGCCTTAGTAGCCAAAAGTGGTAACCTATAGATAACCCGTCAAAACTAGCCTTAGTAGCCAAAAGTGGTAACCTATAGATAACCCGTCAAAACTAGCCTTAGTAGCCAAAAGTGGTAACCTATAGATAACCCGTCAAAACTAGCCTTAGTAGCCAAAAGTGGTAACCTATAGATAACCCGTCAAAACTAGCCTTAGTAGCCAAAAGTGGTAACCTATAGATGACCCGTCAAAACTAGCCTTAGTAGCCAAAAGTGGTAACCTATAGATAACCCGTCAAAACTAGCCTTAGTAGCCAAAAGTGATAACCTATAGATAACCCGTCAAAACTAGCCTTAGTAGCCAAAAGTGGTAACCTATAGATAACCCGTCAAAACTAGCCTTAGTAGCCAAAAGTGGTAACCTATAGATATCCCGTCAAAACTAGCCTTAGTAGCCAAAAGTGGTAACCTATAGATATCCCGTCAAAACTAGCCTTAGTAGCCAAAAGTGGTAACCTATAGATAACCCGTCAAAACTAGCCTTAGTAGCCAAAGGTGGTAACCTATAGATAACCCGTCAAAACTAGCCTTAGTAGCCAAAAGTGGTAACCTATAGATAACCCGTCAAAACTAGCCTTAGTAGCCAAAGGTGGTAACCTATAGATAACCCGTCAAAACTAGCCTTAGTAGCCAAAAGTGGTAACCTATAGCCGGTATGGTATATAGCCGGGTATCTGAGCTAGTATATATATATATATGTGTGTGTGTGTCTGTTAACACTCTAGCGGTCGCAATTTTTGTTTGATCGTTACCAAGCTCGGAATTTAATCGTTTTATGTAAAAAGGAAGATCAAGTTCGGTAACGGCTGAAATCAGACCAGAGGGAGGGGGGGGGTTTAGAGGGGAGGATTTTCGAAAAGTGGAAATATCTCAGTTATTATGCGTTGGATCGAAAAAGGCGAAAAAGGTTGCGTCGGATTATGCGGCAGATTTTTCTATTGTAAAACTTTACGTGGGAAATCTGCTTAGTTTACGCCGCCCCTGCGTTACGGACTTTTATTTAAGTATGCTGTAGACCTATTCTATTTTATTCTATATGGATTTGTAAATGTTTATGTGTTTTAGATATGCTAGTATTTGTGGAATATATTGGCTGCAGTCAGTTAACAGTTCTGTCATATCTGTATGTGAAGGTTTTTACGTTGGTTGCAGTCTGTCAGTATGTATTTTATCGTTAGCTGCTTGTTGCAGTATTTGCATATAGGGTTGTCTGTCCTTGTCATACAGTGTCTATGTGTGGCCGATCCTTAGTCTGGCAAGACCAATCATACAATTTATAATAAATCAGAATAATGAATCACTCTAATTTTAGTAATCCAAGAAGAAAAGGCGAGACAGGGAGAGAGTCACCAGAACGTATTTGCATGCATCCAGGAACGATTTGTTGAACACAATATTCGGTATTCACGCTTTAAACAAGACGGTTCATGTTAGCTTATTTTAAACAAGCAATGATCGAAATTGGTGTTTTACTGAAGGCTGAAGTATAAAAAATGCCAAAATCTCCGCTAATACTGAAGATAGAGAAAACATCTATACAACAACATTTTTGGATTTTAGCAGATTTCCCTTTTGGGAAACCAGCTGTTGAGGGCGTACTCATGACGCGAGTTTTGAAAAATTTCCTCAAATGTCCATCGATCCTACCAATCGAGATGACGAAAATGAGGTCCGTTCAAAATTATATATATATATATATATATATATATATATATATATATATATATATATACATATATATATCTGTAAACGCTCTAGCGGTCGCAATTTTTGTTTGATCGTTACCAAAATTCATATTTAAGCGTTTTACGTAAAAAGAGAGATCAAGTTCGTTAATGGATGAAATCGAACCAGTGGGAGGGGGGGGGGTTTAGAGGGGGGATTTTTTGAAAATTCCAAATAACTCTGTTATTATACTCTGTTTCGTCGGATCGAAAAATTGTATACAATCAATCTTATTGCAAATTAAATTTACTGTAAATGTTGTTCTATACATTTATTCTGTATCTTGAATATTAACCGAGATATTTGTATGCATGTGTATGTTCGGGACTCTCCGCCGAGAGCTAGTGCGGGCCGTTTCGGTGACTATTCGTCCCTCGTGAATAGGCTTAGAGATTCCCTACTACTACTGTTGTTATTAGGCAGATTTCTCTATTGTAAAACTTCACGTGGGAAATCTGCTTAGTTTGCGCAGCCCCTGCGTGACGGACTTTTATAGTTTTCCACTTTCAGTAAACGCCCACTCCTTCTAGTGTCATATTAATAATACGCTTTTATATCATGAACCATTTCATTCCAAGGCTAAATACCAAATATTTCATTGAACTTTTACTTTGTGAGATATATGCAAATACGCTCTGTTGACCACCCCCCCCCCTTCCTTTCTGTTTTGTTACTAAAATTTGAGAGATTGAAATAAAAATTATTCTGATTCATTATAAATTACAGCACTAGTTATAGTAAATAGTTTTCGATATAATTATTATGTTATATACAGATATATTTCAGCAATTGATTTTCTTTCCGGAGTAGAATATTCCTATCTATTTGTTCAGCTCTCTAAAGTTTGCTGACACGTTTGTTTACAATTCAGTTGCTTTCCGTTCTGAAGTTATGAATACATTCTGTACTTAGCATTACCGTTTGTACTTATTCACTTAATATTCACGCTGTTGTTGTATTTGTTGCCAGCATGTGGATTTATCTGTTGTAAAACTTCACGTTAGAAATCTGCTTAGTTTACGCAGCCCCTGCGTGACGGCTTTATTAACTCCTCATTACATAGGCTTCTTACTGCGGGTGAAAAAGAGAATGAATGGCGAGATGAGATCATCAGCGAATCATATTCGAGTGAGTGGGAAATCAAAAAAAGTCCGTCACGCAGGCGCTGCGTAAACTAAGCAGATTTCCCACGTAAAGTTTTACAATAGAGAAATCTGCCTAATAACAACTGTAGTAGTAAGAAACCTCTAAACCTAAAACATTATTTAGGGCGTAATAACCCAGTAGTTTCTAGCCCCAAAAAACAGTTGACCTAACCTCTAAACCTATTCACGAGGGACGAATAGTTATAGAAACGGCCACCAGAGCTCTCGGCGGAAAGTCCGAACATAGCCTGGTGACCACACGCAGAATACAAATGCAAATATCTCGGTTAATATTCAAGATACAGAATAAATGTATAGAAGAATATTTATAGTAAATTTAATTTGCAATAAGATTTATTCTATACACTTTTTTCGATCCGACGCATAATAACGGAGATATTTTGAATTTTCAAAAATCCCCCCTCTAAACCCTCTCTTCCACTGGTCCGATTTCAACCATTAACGAACTTGATCTTTTTTTTTTACATAAAACGATTAAATTCCGAGTTTGGTAAAGATCAAATAATAATTGCGACCGCTAGAGCGTTAACAGACAAATATATATATATATATATATATATATATATATATATATATATATAATTTTGAACGGACCTCATTTTCGTCATCTCCTGGGTAGGATCGATGGACATTTGAAGAAATTTTTCGAAACTCGCATCATGAGTACGACCTCAATAGCTGATTTCCCTTAAGGGAAATCAAAAAAAATGTATAGAACCAATCCCATTGGAAATGTTATGTTCTATAAATGTTGTTATGTATCTTTTTTTCACTATTTTGATTATTAATCGAGATATTAGTATTATATAGATTTCGGACTTCAGTATACCCCGAACTCCTACACATGTAATTTTAATGATAAGCTATAATGTCATGAAGCACTTTATTTGAATTTGCCTAAATACCAGATGTTCTTCTCATTGAACTTTCTTGTGTTTCGAGATAAATCCAAATACGTGACGCCCGGGGGAAATCTGCTTAGTTAACTCTGAGAAATGAGATCCGTTCAAAGATATATATATATATATATATATATATATATATCTGTGTGTGTGTGCCTGTGCCTGTTAACGCTCAAGCGGTCGCAATTGCAATGACAGTTACGAGACTCGATATTTAATCGTTTTATGCAAAAAGAAAGATCAAGTTCGTTAATGGCTGAAATCGGACCGGTTTGAGGGGGGGGGGGACTTTTCAAAATTCGAAGAAATATTTCCGTTATTATACGTCGGATCGAAAAATTGTATAAGACAAATCTTATCGCAAATTAAATTTACTGTAGATATTGTTATATACATTTATTCCTTACCTTTAATATTGACCGATATAGTGGCATTTTCCGTTTTCAGCCTTCGGCAAACCCCCACTCCTACTCATGCCATTTTAACTATTAGCCGTTCTATATTGAAGCAATGTTTTTAAATCCTAAATACGAAATATTGTTCTCATTGAATTTTGAAATAAATGCAAATACGTAAATCGTGACGCACGTGGGAAATCTGCTTAGTTAACGCAGACACTGCTTGATGGACTTTTCTGAGTTATTCTAGATGCCCTCTTCAGTCCTAGCCAAAATGTTCCAGAAATGGTCAAAACGGATAGTTCGGTTGAAATCTGAATCAATTTTTAACTTTCGAATACAATAATTCTATTAATTCGTACAAGGACGTTAATTGCATTTAACAACCTGGATTGTATAAAATGATGTAACTTTCGGACGTCTCATCCAATAAGATGGTTTGTCTTAAATTGTTTGTAAGTGCCTAGGAGAACCTCGAAAGCAGATGTTGCTAGAGGGAAATCTGCAAGTAAAATGAGGCTAATTTCCTTTTGGATAACAGTTGCGATTCTTATCTCATATTTCATTGCCGAAATGACAATAGCAGGCTCCGGTACAAATGTAGACATGTTAGTAGTGAGTTCCTATAAGAAAATCCGCTTTAGAGGTTGTAAATATGGCTGCATCTTTGAGCTCAAGGGAAATATGCTATTAAGGTTGTGCTCATGAAGGGACTAATATTAAGCGAAAACTAAAAAAATGCAAATATCTCAGTTAATATGGATGTTATAGAATAAATGTATATAACAACATTTATAGAACATTCCATTTGATGTGAGATGAATTATATACAATTTTTCGATCCGACGCGTAATAACGGAGATATTAAGAAGTTTCGAAAGTCTACCCCTCTAAAACACCCCCCCCCCCACCCTCTAGTTATATTTCAGCCGTTAATCAACATGATTTTTCTTTTTATATAAAACGATTATATACCAAGTTTGTTGACGATAAGATTGCGACCGCTAGAGTGGTAACAGTCATATATATATATATATACTAGCTTAGATACCCGGCTTCGCTCGGGAATTCATTTGAGGCTGAATGGTGATGGTATATTTTTGGCAAGGCTTTACATTGCACAATATTTTGACATTTACCCGTCCCAGTGTTTAGGGTTAATACCCGTCGTTAGCATTTGTTAATAATAAAATTAATTTTTTATGTAAGTCTTGACTTTTCTCCAAATTGTCATATTTCATGTTTTGTTATATTGCCATATTTCCCGTCTCCTGTGCATAATGCATAGATTTCAATTACTAAGGACAAAATATTAACATAGATTTGAATTAATTTTTCCAGGTGAGGCACCTCATAGTTCAAATTAGAATGAATTGTTGAGCAAATCAATATTTCTAAGCAAATTACTTGCTCCACACATTGTTCCTGGAGAAATGTATAAAACAAAAGTTAATCTAAATAACAAAGTAAACAACTTTTGTTATTTGCTTGTTTGTCAAAAAACAAATAGACAATTAAATATCATGAACTTTTATTTCAGGCTTCCATTATAACCCCTACTCCCGTTCTAACCTAAAAATTTTAATATAGCTTATAATCATGGAAGAATTAATGCTAATTGACATACCGAGTTTTTAAGTTCTGTTTAATTGTTAGTGCCTAATGAAATAGTTGACTCCCGCTTTAGTTTATAGTGTATATCTCGTTTATAATTCGGTATAAGAAAAAAGTGTATATAACAAAAGTTACTCTAAATAACAAAATAAACAACTTTTGTTATGTTCATATTTGCCGAAAAACGAATAGAAAACGAAATACCGCTATTCTAAATTAAGGCCTCCCTTACAACCCTCACTCCTACCCGTCCCTAGAAATGTTAGTATGGCTTATGATAATTAAGGCGTCAACACTAATAATCATACCGAGTTTTATTTAGTTCGGTTGAGTCTTTTGAGCCCAATAAAATTAATGAATCCCGCTATAGTTTTTAGAGTATAACTCATTTATACTTCCGTATGCGGCAAAAGTGAATATAACACAAGTTACTCTACATAAAAAAATAAACAACTTTTGTTATGTGCATATTTACCGAAAAACCAATAGAAAACGAAATATCGCTATTTTTAATTTCAGGCTTCCCTTATAACCCCCACTCCTATTCGTCTCAGAAAAAATTAATATAGCCTAAAGTCTAAGTTGGGTTAGTAGTAATATAAATACCAAGTTTCATAAAATTCGGTTCAGCCGTTTATGCGTGAAAAGGTAACAAACAAACAAACAAACAAACAAACAAACAAACATACACGAAAGAAACAAAATGCAGATATGGTGTCTATGACATGTGAAACGAAAAGTTATCGTGAAATTTCGCGAAAAAAAATCAATGTACAGACAGAGGTTACAATTTATATATATATATATATATATATATATATATATATATATATATATTATTGTCATACCTCTCGGTGGAGACCGTCGTCATTGGCTGATGGTTGAGTACCGCTGGCAAGCGCTTTCGATGCGATGGCATCATCTTCAAGCCTGTTGATAGTGTACTGAGTTGCTTGTCCGTCAGTCAGTGGGTTTTATGCTCTGTTCACCGTATTAGTTGTTTACGTTTAGTCCAGATCTGTTTACTTACCATTAAGATCTGTCACACGAGGGATGTTGATGTTCAGGTAAATTGTTTTCGTGTGGTGGGTTGTTTACGTTTTGAATCGAGATCTGTTTACTTACCACTCAGACCTGTCAACGGGTTAGTGTTCAGGTAGATTGTTATGTGTGGTGGATTGTTAACGTTTCATTAGATCTGTTTACTTACCATTCAGATCTGTCAAACGAGGTGCGTTTAGACTAGTGTTCAGGTAAATTGTTATCGTGTAGTGGGTCATTGTTCTCATCCGTATGGGTGTTTACATCCATACGGATGAGGACAATGACCCACTGTATATATATATATATATATATATATATATATATATGTATATATATTATTTTGAACGGACCTCATATTCGTCATCAGTTGGGTAGGATCGATGATGGACATTTGAAGAAATTTATCGAAAATAGCGTCTTGAGTACGACCGCAATAGCTGATTTCCCCCTCGGGCGAATTCTGCTAAAACTTTATCATGGGGACTGGTAAAATGTCATGATTATTAATTGAAAGTGAGCAACGTTTACTGAAATGTAGAATATTTGTTCTTCAAAGTGTGCATTATTGTACACAACACACACACACACACACACACACACACATATATATATATATATATATATATATATGTATAGTGTTGTGTGAGTGAGGTAAGGCGTTACATATTCTGAGTGTTGTTGGGGCTACTTTTGATGTTATCCTATGATTATTGGAGTGCGTGCCGTAGGAACGGGGCAGCTGTCAGGGAATACGTTGGGATGCCTCAAGGTAATGCACTGTCCCCACTACAATTCAACGCTATTATACAATTTTGTCTGCTATAAATGTAACTATCTCTCGGCATATTCTTCCATTCCATGTTTCCTGCTTATTTGCTTGGTAAGGCTGTTGTTTTATTTGTTTCTTTCCTCAAGATGAAGGAATGAACTATTCTGAAACGTTAACATTACTGCTTTGATTGAAGCTTAGATTAGCAGCTATTAGGTCGAACTCTAAACGATCCTACCCTCGAGATGAAGAATATGAGGTCCGTTGAAAACGTTTGACGTTTTGTCAAAAGAACTTCAGTCAAATGAACATGGCTTCAAAGCCGTTTCCGAAGACTGAAAATGCACTGAGTGTTTACTCTACTGCCGATATGGACAACCTTTGACATGTTGCCGGCCAAACTTTAGTCTGCAAATACATTCGCGGGCCGCTTTTAAAAGTAGTGCATTTTAAAGAAGTGTTCATAATTTTTAACAATAGATATCAGACATGAAATTATAACGACAATGTAATTATAATACAAAATATAAAAGTAACAAAATGAAATGAAAAAAACAATAGGTACAACATTATAATTAAATCGTAAAATTTAGAATTATTACAAACAAGGGACGTTAAATAGCGACACCGAAATCAATTAGCTTGAATTTGGGAAACTAATCCATTGATGTTTGGATTAATTCCACTGATACAAAAACGAAAAGAATTTTCCAAATTATCGTCAATGTAATATTCTTGTTCGATTGGGTTTTTCAAAATATCTCACGAGCCGGATCAAACCTTACCGCGGGCCGGTGGTTGCCCACATATGTTGTAGACAATTAGGTTTCCTCAACTTTGTCCTAGGCTACAGTGCGAAAGCTCACACACGCCTAGCTGATGATATATATATATAGATAGATAGATATATATATATATATATATATAGATATATAAATGGTTTGGTTGAGAATTTGTGGACAATTTTAATTAATGCCATAATATTTAGCCTAGGCGAACATTTCGGGAATTGTATTGTCTCTTCCTCAGTGCTGCAAACAGCTACTACAATATATATGTACTGGAAATCATTTGATGGTATTTTGCTTTGCAAGGCTTTTATGTGTACAACAACTACACTTCCCGTCTGGGCGCATTGTTTTCCCGTAAGGCTCAGTTGGGCGATTATAGAAAATAAATTTTAGATTTGAAGAATAAATGAAAATAAATCCATAATCATTCCCTCTCCACTATTTGACACGCCGTGAATAGTTCAAATCATAATCTAGCATTTATTATAATTAAATATAATCTCTAATGTACGTATTTTGAATATAGGTACAATCTAGCTAAGGTACCCGACGATGTCCGAGAAATCATTGTTGACTGACTAATGATGGTATTCTTATAGCAAGACTTCACTATGTACACACAACTTCAATTACACTTCTCTCCACAACGTATTGTTTTCGGAAAGGGCCTGTTAACTTTTGGGGACTAATAGAAATTTTAGTTTAGAAGAATTAATGAAAATGTGTCTCTAATCAATGCCTTTCCACTTTTTGACATACCGTTTTTGAATAATTCAAACCATAATCATGGATAGCATTTATTATATTTAAATACCATCTATAATGTACATATTTCCTGTCAAAATTCAACCCGAACATATATAGTTTAAGCGTAGTCTTGTAAATAAGATTATATTCGTAATAGTAGAGCTCAGTGGAAATCACTTCCCGTAATGCCCGCATTTCACAGGAAATAAGTTAACTCAATTAACTGTTTTAGCCTCCAGTAAAATTCCGATCCCGCATGAGGGTTATCAACATTATTTTCCTTAAATTATTCATTCAAAATATTAAACGCTTGGAATGTTTTAATAATTTATATACCTGATGGAATTAAATAATAGAGGCACCCTAAAAATAATTTCATTTATATTCAAAATGCTAGGAGTGGGGAAGAGATCGTAGCCCTCCCAGCAATCTAAGTAATAGTTTGAACAATCATATCGAGTTTAAGCGCATATTGTCTTTTGTCATAATGACATTGCTATATAAGGTTTAATTATTATGATAGTACATACTTTTTCAATAACATCAAGATATCGGAAATAAGGTAATATACTAGCAGAACCAAAGAGTTTGATTCCCCACAACAACCGCTATCACTCCTTGTGCACATTCAGTATGACTTTGTTTATATAATACATTATACAAATTAAATAATGGAAGTGTTCTTATAGTTTACTTTCCCATTGGAAATAAATAACAAAGATATTTTCTAGGAAAAATAAATAAATGAGGAGGGGTAACGGAAATTTGTTACCTCACTAATCCGAATCATACTTAAAACTATCATATAAGACTAAAGCATAACATCATTTGTCATAATATACCTATATTAGCCAAAGTACCCGGCTTCGTTCCTGAAATCATTTGAGACGGAAAGATTTTATTTTGTTTTTGGCAATGCTTCTATGTGTAGAACTGCTCTTCCTGTCTAGGCGCCCTTTTCCCCGTAAGGGTTCCTTGGGCGACTTATGGAAAACAAATTTTAGATTTGAAAAATAAATGAAAATAAGTCTCTAATCATCTCCACTGTTTGACACACCGTGAATAATTCAAATCATAATCATGGATAGCATTTATTATAACTAAATATCATCTATTATGTACGTATTTTGTATATCCAATCTAGCTAATATACCCGGTAATGCCCGGGAAATCATCGATGACTGAATAATGATTGTATTTTTATAGAAAATCATTGAAAAACCAATTGGAATCGGAATATCACAATTTTTCATTTCAGGCCTCCCTCATAACCCCCACTTCCATTTGGACCTAAAAATTTTAATATATCATATAATCATGGAAGAATTAATGCTAATTCACATTCCGAGTTTTTTTTAAGTTCGGTTCAATCGTTATTGCCCAAAAAAATTGTTGGCTCTCGCTCTAGTTTTTAGTGTATATCTCGTTTATACTTCGGTATACGACAATAGTGTATATAACAAAAGTTTCTCTAAATAATAAAATAAACAACTTTTGTTTTGTTCATATTTGCCGAAAAACGAATAGAAAACGAAATATCAATATTTTTAATTTCAGGCCTCCCTTATAACCCCCACTCTTGCCCGTCCCTAGAAATGTTAGTATGACTTACTATAATGAAGGCGTTAGTGCTAATATACATACCGAGTTTTATTTAGTTCGGTTGAGTCTTTTGTGCCAAATAATATTGTAGACTCCCGCTATAATTTTTAGCGTATAACGCATTTACACTTCGATATACGACGAAATGTATATGACAAATGTTACTCTAAATAACAAAATAAACAACTTATGTTATGTGTATATTTGCCGAAAAACAAATAGCAGACGATATATGGCTATTTTTAACTTTGGGCCTCCCTTATAACCCCCACTCCCGTTCGATCCAAAAAATTGTAATATAGCTTATAATCAAGGAAGAATTAATTCTAATTCACATACCGAGTTTCGTTAAGTTCGGTTTAATCGTTATTTTTTATTGCAAACCAAATTTACTATAAATATTGTTATATACATTTATTCTCTATGTCGAACATTAACCGAGATATATGCATTTTTCATTTTTCAGCCTTCAGTAAACCTCCACTTCAACTGGTGTAAACGATACTCTGTTATAAAATAAACCACATTATTCGAAGCTTAAATACCAAATATTGTTTTCCAGAGACCTTTATTATACGAGATACAAGCAAATATGTTCTATTGATCCCCCCTCGTCTTAAATTCTTGGACTATCAAAATTTGATTGATTGAGAAAAAAATTATTCTGATTCATTATCAATTACAATACTAGATACAGTAAATAGTTTAGCCGTTGGTAGGCCTGTTTGGTTACATTTGAGACGCATCCCGCTGGGAGTGGAAAGAATTCTTATTACCGTTTGCATTAATTCACATAATATTCACGGTGGTGTTGTGGCTAGCAGTGTCTAGGTTTATCTATTATAATAAATAAAATATAAAATAATGTTTTAGGTTTAGAGGTTTTCTTACTACTACAGTTGTTATTAGGCAGATTTATCTATTATAAAACTTCACGAGAGAAATCTACTTAGTTTCTGCAACCCCTGCGTGACGGACTTTTGTTTGCTATGTTTGTGCATGGCTGCATTAGTATCGAATCGTTGTTATCTCATTCATTGATAAGACATCAATATCGATTACCATAGAGGTAACAAGAGTATAGGGCTGACATATTAATCAGGAAGTAGCCGGTAGACAGACCAACTGACACACAGCAGCTGTCCCACGCTCTACCTAGCTCGCAAATCAACAAGTCCGTTTTTTTTCCCGGGTTTTTTTCCCCGGGAAGAGCAGGCACGCGCCGATAGCTAGCGGCCCATAACTCACACGCTAATGGAAAAGCCACCTTTCAACAGATGGACTCCTGTTCTGTGCCTCTCAGCGATCTGATACACTTTTCAACAGATCAGACACAGTTGTAAACATCTGTAAAAAAAAAAAAAAAAAGAATATCCTGAAGAACGAATTGGCAAACAATAACTCCAGGATGACTAGCAGAAACAAAATTGTAATTTACCTTTCCAGAAATGTCAACTCAGCCAGACATTCCAAAGAAGAGTACTCAGTCGCAATATGAATCTGGTCAAGATATATTATCAAGATGAACTGTTGCATTTTTTGGTAACTCAAGTACTAAACTAGTTATTCGAACTTTCTTGTTTTTCGCCTTCGGTAACCTCCCCCCCTTTTCTAGTCATCAGTTTTTTACATATAAATAAGGAATACTTGGTGAGATGAGATCTCCAGTGTGTAATACCATCATGTGCGAAATCAGCTTAGTTTAGAGTAGTATATCTTTATATTGTTGCGAAAATTAAATACATGAATAATCCTTCAGAGAGAGAGATTCGCGTATTTGGAAAGTGTGATGTAGATCAAAGAATCCGAGAGAAGGTCTATCTCCTACTAGTCCCTTACAGTCCAGACGTCGAAGGGCCCAGACAATTCCCCTATGATGTATGCCGACGAACTATATAAAGAACCAGCCAGCCGCGAGCGAGTCAGTTTTCTTCATATGTGCGTTCGGTGATACAGTGCGACTTAGTGCAGTGCGGTAAATTTTTTTTATAAGAAGAACAGTGTTTTGCCGTGACTGTAAGTAACAGTTTAGCGCCGTCTTGGTTGTGAGTTTCAGTGACCGTGAGCGAATTATATGACTGTGACTCATTGAAGAACAGTGACGCTATCAGTGCCAATTGTGAGTAGTAATTAAGAATAATTATCCAAGTGTATTGTGCATTGTGAAATAAATTGTGCAGTGATAACAACTGTGAAGCTTGTGAGTATTTAATTTTGCAATCCAAAAGAACTCTAATTAACAACGTGTATTACTGGTTTTGGTAATAAAGACGTAACAATATATATAATTCTACTGTACGTGTGTATGTCACTGAATTACTCCCAAACGGCTGGACCGATTTGAATGAATTTTTTTGTATGCGTTTGGGTAACGCTCTGGATGGTTTAGATTCACAAATCAGCCCGGCAGATGGGGCAGGAGTGGGGGTTGTAAGGGAGGTCTAACATTAAAAATAGCGATATTTCGTTTCCTATTGGGTTTTCGGCAAATACGCACAGTATAAAAGTTGTTTATTATGTTATTTAGAGTCACTTTTGTTATATACACTATCGTCGTATACCGAAGTATGAAGACGTTATACGCTAAAAATTATAGCGGGGGTCGTTTTTATTTAGCACAAGACTCAACCGAACTATATAAAACACTTGGTATGCATATTAGCACTAACGCCTTCCTTATAATAAGCCATACTATCATTTCTAGGGACGGGCAGGAGTGGGGGTTATAAGGGAGGCCTGAAATTAAAAATGGCGATATTTCGTTTCCTATTGGTTTTTCGGCTAATATGAACATAACAAAAGTTGTTTATTTTGTTATTTAGAGTAACGTTTGTAATACACAATTTTTTTGTATACCTAATTATAAACGAGATCTACGTTTAAACCTCTAGCGGAAGTGAACAATTTTATGTGGCACAAAAGACTCAACCGAACTAAATAAAACTCGGTATGTGTATTAGCACTAATGCCTTCATTATAATAAGCCATACCAACATTTCTAGGGACGGGCGGGAGTGGGGATTGTAAGGGAGGCCTGAATTTAAAAATAGCTGTATTTCGTTTTCTGCAAATATGCACATGGCAAACGTTGTTTATTTTGTTATTTAGAGTAAATTTTAGCAGATTTCCCTTCAGGACATTTTTCTACAAATGTCCA
>CM032231.1:149165000-149190000 GCA_019009955.1 Riptortus pedestris
ACGAAAAACAAATAGAAAATGAAATATCGCGAATATTTATTTCAGGCCTCCCTTATAACTCCCACTCCCGTTCGAACTAAAAATTGTAATATACCTTATGATCATGGAAGTATTAATGCTAATTCACATACCGAGTTTTGTTAATTTCTGTTAAATCGTTAGTGCCCAATGAAATTGTAGACCTCCGCTTTGGTTTTTAACGTATATCTCTTTTATACTTTATTATACGACAAAAGTGAATTTAAAAATAATTACTTTAAATAACAAAATAAGCAACTTTTGTCATGTTCATATTTGCAGAAAAACTAATAGAAAACGAAATACCACTATTTTTAATTTCAGGCCTCCCTTACAACCCCCACTCCTGCCCGTCCCTAGAAATGTTGGTATGGCTTATTATAATGAAAGCATTAGTGCTAATACACATACCGAGTTTTATTCATTTCGGTTGGGTCTTTTGTCCCAAATAAAATTGTTCTCTTCCTCTGTAGGTTTTAGCGTATATCTCGTTTATAATTCGGTATACGAAAAACGTGTATATAACTAAAGTTACTCTAAATAATAAAATAAACAACTTTTGTTATGATCATATTTGCCGATAAATTAACAGGAAACGAAATATCGCTATTTATAATTTCTGGCTTCCCTTATAACCCCCACTCCTGCCCGTCCCTAGAAATGTTGGTATGGCTTGTTATAATGAAAGCGTTAGTTCGAATACACATACCGAGTTTTATTTATTTCGGTGGGGTCTTTTGTCCCAAATAAAATTGTTCACTTCCGCTATAGTTTTTAGCGTATATCTCGTTTACAATTCGGTATACGAAAAAAAAGTATATAACAAAAGTTACTCTAAATAACAAAATAAACAACTTTTGTTATGTTTATATTTGCCGAAAAACCAATAGGAAACGAGTTATCGCTATTTTTAATTTCATGCCTTCCTTATAATCCCCACTCCTGTTCATCTCAGAGGATATTAATATAGCCTAAAGTCTAAGTTGGGTTAGTAGTAATATACATACCAAGTTTCATAAAATTCGGTTCAGCCGTTTATGCGTGAAAAGGTAACAAACAAACAAACAAATAAACAAACAAACAAACAGACACCAAAGAAACAAAATGCAGTTATGGTGTCTATGACATGTGAAACGAAAAGTTATCGTGAAATTTCGCGAAAAAAATCAATGTACAGACAGAGGTTACAATTTTATATATATATATCTATATATATATAAAATTGTAACCTCTGTCTGTACATTGATTTTTTTCGCGAAATTTCACGATAACTTTTCGTTTCACATGTCATAGACACCATAACTGCATTTTGTTTCTTTCGTGTCTGTTTGTTTGTTTGTTTGTTTATTTGTTTGTTTGTTTGTTTGTTTGTTTGTTTGTTTGTTTATTTGTTTGTTTGTTTGTTTGTTACCTTTTCACGCATAAACGGCTGAACCGAAATTTATGAAATTTGGTATGTATACTACTACTACCCCAACTTAGACTTTAGGCTATATTAATTTTCTCTGAGACGAACAGGAGTGGGGGTTATGAATAAAACTCGGTATGTGTATTAGCACTAACGCTTTCATTATAATAAGCCATACTAACATTTCTAGGGACGGGCAGGAGTGGGGGTTGTAAGGGAGGCCTGAATTTAAAATAGCGGTATTTCGTTTTCTATTGGTTTTTTCGGCAAATATGTACATAATAAAGGATGTGTTATTTTGTTATTTAGAGTAACTTTTGTTATGTACACTTTTGTCGTATACCGAAGTTTAAATTGCGTTATACGCTAAACATTATAGCGGGAGTCAACAATATTATTTGCCAAAAAGACTCAACCGAACTAAATAAAACTCGGTATGTGTATTAGCAGTGAGGCCTTCATTATAATAAGCCCTACCAACATTTCTATGGACGGGCAGGAGTAGGGGTTATAAGGGAAGCCTGAAATTAAAAATATAGATATTTCGTTTCCTATTGGTTTTTCCGCAAATATGAACATTACAATAGTGGTTTATTTTGTTATTTAGAGTTAATTTTGTCATATACACTTTTTTCGTATACCGTTTAATAAACGAGATATACGCTAAAACCTATAGCGGAAGTGAACAATTTTATTTGGGACAAAATACCCAACCGAAATAAATAAAACTCGGTATGTCTATTAGCACTAACGCTTTCATTATTACAAGCCATACCCACATTTCTAGGGATGGGCAGGAGTGGGGGTTATAAGGGAAGCTAGAAAGTAAAAATAGCGATATTTCTTTTCCTATTCGTTTTTCGGGAAATATGAACATAACAAAAGTTGTTTATTTTGTTATTTAGAGTAACTTTTATTTTATACACTTTTTTCGTATACCAAATTATAAACGAGATATACGCTTAAACCTATAGCGGAAGTGAACAATTTATTTGGCGCGAAAGACTCAACGGAACTAAATGAAACTCGGTATGTGTATTAGCACTAACACCTTCCTTATAATGAGCCATACCAACATTTCTGGGGACGGGCAGGTGTGGGGGTTTTAAGAGAGGCCCGAATTTAAAAATAGCTGTATTTCGTTTTCAATTGGGGTTTCTTTTATGCACATGACAAAAGTAGTTTATTTTTCTATTTAAAGTAACTTTTGTTATATTCACTTTTGTCGTATAGAAAAGTATAAACGAAATATTCACTAAAATCTAAAGCGAGAGCCAACAATTTTGTTGGGCACTAACGAATGAAGCGAACTTAGCAAAACTCGGTGTGTGAATTAGCATTAATTCTTCCATGATTATAAGCTATATTAAAAATTTTAGGTTCAGAAGGGGGAATGGATTATAAGAGTGGCTGAAATAAAAAACTTGCTTTTTTTATTTTCTATTTGTTTTTCGGCAAACATGCACATAACAAAAGTGTTTATTTTGTTATTTAGAGTAACTTTTGTGTACATTCACTTTTGTCGTAAAATGAAATAAACACGGGATATACGCTAAACGGGAGTCAATAATTATATTAGTTAATCACAAAACTTTTTTATGGCTCCTCACAATTTTGAGTAAAATTGTGAGGAGCCATAAAAAAGTTTTGTGATTAACCATTCATCACCCTCACCACCAGCTAAAAAATAAATATAATTATATTAGTACTTATTTAATGGTTTTTAATAAATGAATATTATGACAAATGATGGTATGTTTTCATCTTATATGATAGTTCAAAGTATGACTCGGATTAGTGTGGTTATTGATTTTCGTCGCCCCCTCCTTATTTATTTATTGTACCTAGAAATTAACTTTGTAATTTATTTCCAATAGAAATATGAACTATAAGAGCATTTCCATTATTTAATTTGTATAATGTAACTTGATGTTATTGAAACAAATATGTGCTATCATAATAATTAAACGTTAATGGTAATGTCATTATGACAAAAAACAATATGCGTTTAAACTCGATATGATATGATATTTTTAGAGTACCACTATTATTTAATTCCATCCTGTAGATAAATTATTAACATTATGTTTTGAATCAAAAATTTAAGTAGAAGAATTTTGAGAAGTCTCATGCGGGAACGGAAGATGAATGGAGCCTTACTAGATAATTGAGTTTACTAATTTCCCGTCTGGCATTACTGAAAGTAGTTTCCAGTGTGATTCGCTATTACAAATATAATCTTACGTTCAAAAACTTTGCCTTATATTATATGCGCTCGGATTGGCTTTTGAAAGGAAATATGTTCATTATAGATGATATTTAATTGTAATAAATGCTACCCATGATTATGGTTTGAATTATTGAAAAAAAGGTGAGTCAAAAAGTGTAGAGGGATAAATTAGGAACACATTTTCATTTATTCTTCAAAACTAAAATTTCTATTATATCAATCCTCTGAAATTACACTTCAGGGTTGGCTATTTCGGAAAACCATTACGTCTTGGATGGAAATGTAATTGTACACATTGAAGTCTTGCTATCAAAATACCATCTTTAGTAAGTCAACAATGATTTCCCGGGCATCGCCGGGTACCTTAGCTAGTATATATATATATATATATATATATATATATATATATATATATATATATATATAATATATAAACGATAACTTTTCGTTTCACATGTCATAGACACCATAACTGCATTTTGTTTCTTTCGTGTATGTTTGTTTGTTTGTTTGTTTGTTTGTTTGTTTGTTTGTTACCTTTTCACGCATAAACGGCTGAACCGAATTTTATGAAACTTGGTATGTATATTACTACTAGCCCAACTTAGACTTTAGGCTATATTAATATTCTCTAAGACGAACAGGAGTGGGGGTTATAAGGGAGGCCTGAAATTAAAAATAGTGATATTTCGTTTCCTAGTGCATTTTCGGCAATTATGCACATAACAAAAGTTGTTTATTTTATTATTTAGAGTAACTTTTGTTATATACACTTTTTTCGTATACTGAATTATAAACGAGATATACGCAAAAACCTATAACGAATGTGAACAATTTTATTTGAAACGAAAGACCCAACCGAAATGAATAAAACTCGGTATGTGTATTAGCACTAACGCTTTCATTATAATAAGCCATACTAACATTTCTAGGGACGGGCAGGAGTGGGGGTTGTAAGGGAGGCCTGAATTTAAAATAGCGGTATTTCGTTTCCTATTGGGGTTTCGGCAAATATGCACATAACAAAGTTGTTTCTTTATTATTTAGTGAAATTTGCTCAACAATTCTTTGGAACTACAAGGTACCTCACCGGGAAAAACTAATTCAAATGTATGTTAATATTTTGTGCTTAATAATTCAAATCTATGCGTTTTCGTTTCCTATTGGTTTTTCGGCAAATATGAACCTAACAAAAGTTGTTTATTTTATTATTTAGAGTAACTTTTGTGATATTCATTTTTGACGAACGAAGTATAAACGAGATATACACTAAAAACTAAATCGGGAGCTAACAATTTTGTTGGGCACTAACGATTGAACCGAACTTAACAAAACTTGGTATGTGAATTAGCATTAATTAAGCTATATTAAAATTTTTAGGTTCGAATGGGAGTGGGAGTTATAAGGGAGGCCTGAAATAAAAATTCGCAATATTTCATTTTCTATTTTTTTCTCAGCAAACGTGCACATAACAAAAGTTGTTTACTTTGTTATTTAAAGTAACTATTCTTTCAATCACTTTTGTCGTAAAATGAAGTAAATACGGGATGATCACTAAATCTATAGCGGGAGTCGACGATTTTATTAGCACTTATTTAAGTGTTTTTAATATTGGCATATTATGGCAAATGATATTATGCTTTACTCTTATCTATTTCGATTATTTAGTACTAAGTATGATTCGGATTAGTGAGATTATAAATCCCCCTCCCCCTTCGCCTCAGTAACTTATTTTCCCTAGAAAATAACTTTGTTATTTATTTCCAATAGAAATTTAAACTATAAGAGCATTTCCATTATTTAATTTGTATTATGTATTATTTAAAAAAAAAATCGTGCTGAATTTCCTCAAGGATGGATAGGGGATGTACCATGGAATCAAACTCTGATTTTGGTTATATACTATCTTATTTCCGATATCTCATGTTATTGAAACAAATATGTACTATCATAACAATTAAACGTTAATGTCATTATGACAAAAGACAAAATGTTCTTAAACTCGATATGATTGTTTAAAGTATTACTTAGGTTGCAGGGACGGCTACGATTTCTTCCCCTCGACTAGCTTTTTGAATATAATTGAAATTATTTTTAGGGTAACACTATTACTTAATTCCATCAGGTAGATAAATTATTACAATTATATTTTGAATTAATAATTTAAGGAGAAGAGTGTTGATAGCTCTAATGCAAGAGCGGAAATAGACGGAGGATAATAGAGTTAATTGAGTTTACTAATTTCCTGTAAAATGCTGGGCATTACGGGAAGTGATTACCACTGAGATCTACTATTATGAATATAACCTTACGTGCTAAACTATGCTTAAACTATATCTGCTCGGATTGGTTTTTGACAGGAAATAAGTTTCATTATAGAGGATATTTAATTGTAATAAATACTATCCATGATTATGGTTTGAAGTATTCAAAAAGGTGAGTTAAAAAGTGGCAAGGGATAGATTAGGAACACATTTTTATTTATTCTTCAAATATAAAATTTCTCATTTATAAGTCGCCTGCCTGACCCTCACAGCAAAACAATGCGCGCCGACGGGAAGTGTAGTTGTAAACATTGAAGCCTTGCCCAAAAAAATACTATCATCATTCAGCCTTAAATGATTTCCCGAGCGAAGCCGGGTACCTTAGCTAGTATATATATATATATATATATATATATATATATATATATATATATATATATATATATATATATATATACTAGCTCAGATACCCGGCGATGCCCGGGAAATTATTATTGACTGACTAATGATGGTATTTTGATAGTAAGACTTCAATGTGTACAATTACACTTCTCTCCATGACGTAATGATTTTCCAAAATAGCCAACCCTGAAGGGTAACTTTTGGGGATTAATAGAACAGAAATTTTAGTTTTGAAGGATAAATGAAAATGTGTTCCTAATTAATCCTTCTACACTTTATGACTCACCGTTTTTCAATAATTCAAACCATAATCATGGGTAGCATTTATTACAATTAAATATCATCCATAATGAACATATTTTCTTTCAAAGGCCTACCCGAGCTCAAATAGTTCAGGCAAAGTTTTATATGTAAGATTATATTTGTAATAGTGAATCTCACTGGAAATCACTTCCAGCAATGCCAGACGGGAAATAAGTAAACTCAATTAACTGGTAAGGCTGCCGTCATCTTCCGCTCCCGCATTAGACTTCTCGCTTTTCAGCCTCTTTTATAATCCCCACTCCCGTTTGGACCTAAAATTTTAAATATAGCTTATAATCATGGAAGATTTAATGCTAATTGACATACCGAGTTTTGCTAAGTTCGGTTCAATCGTTAGTGCCCAACAAAATTGTTGACTCCCGTTTTAGATTTTAGTGTATATCACGTTTATACTTCTCTATACGACAAAAGTGAATATAACAAAAGTTACTCTAAATAACGAAATAAACAACTTTTGTTATGTGCATATTTGCTGAAAAGGCAATAGGAAACGAAATATCGCTATTTTTTAGTCCAGGCCTTCCTTACAACCCCCACTCCTGCCCGTCCCTAGAAATGTTAGTATGGCTTATTATAAGGAAGGCGTTAGTACTAATTCACATACCGAGTTTGGTGTAGTTTGGTTGAGTCTTTTGTGCCTAATAAATTGTTGACTCCCGCTATAGTTTTTAGCGTATAACTCATTTATACTCCCGTATACGGCAAAAGTGCATATAACAAAAGTTACTCTAAATAACAAAATAAACAACTTTTGTTATGTGCATATTTGCTGAAAAAGCAATAGGAAACGAAATATCGCTATTTTTAATTTCAGGCCTCCCTTATAACCCCCACTCCTTCCCGTCCCTAGAAATGTTAGTATAGCTTATTATAAGGAAATCGTTAATACTAATTCACATACCGAGTTTGGTTTAGTTCGGTTGAGTCTTTTGTGCCAAGTAAAATTGTTGACTTCCGCTATAGTTTTTAGCGTATAACTCATTTATACTTCCGTATACGGCAAAAGTGCATATAACAAAAGTTACTCTAAATTACAAAATAAACAACTTTTGTTATAGGCATATTTGCTGAAAAAGCAATAGGAAACGAAATATTGCTATTTTTAATTTCAGGCCTCCCTTATAACCCCCACTCCTGTTTGTCTCAGAGGATATTAATATAGCCTAAAGTCTAAGTTGGGTTAGTTGTAATATACATACCAAGTTTCATAAAATTCGGTTCAGCCGTTTATGCGTGAAAAGGTAACAAACAAACAAACAAATAAACAAACAAACAAACAAACAAACAAACAAACAGACACCAAAGAAACAAAATGCAGTTATGGTGTCTATGACATGTGAAACGAAAAGTTATCGTGAAATTTCGCGAAAAAAATCAATGTACAGACAGAGGTTACAATTTTATATATATATAGATATATATATAAAACTTAGCGATATTTCGTTTTCTATTGGTTTTTCGGCAAAAATACACATGACAAAAATTCTTTATTTTGTTATTTAAAGTAACTTTTGTTATATACACTTTTGTCGGTTACCGAAGTTTAAATGCGTTATACGCTAAAAATTATAGCGGGAGTCGACAATTTTATTCGGCACAAAAGAATCAACCGAACAAAATAAAACTCGTTACGTGTATTAGCACTAACGCTTTCATTATAACAAGCCATACCAACTTTTCTAGGGACGGGCAGGAGTGGGGGTTATGAGGGAAGCCAGAAATTAAAAATAGTGATATTTCGTTTCCTATTGGGGTTTTTGGCAAATATGTACATAACAAAAGTTGTTTATTTTGTTATTTAGAGAAACTTTTGTCATATACACTTTTGTCGTATACCTAATTATAAAGGCGTTTATACGCCAAAAAGTGATAGCAGAAGTCAATTTTATTTGGCAAAAAAGACTCAACTGAACTAAACCAAACTCTGTATGTGAATTAGTACTAACGCCTTCCTTATAATAAGCCATACTAACATTTCTAGGGACGGGCAGGAGTGGGGGTTATAAGGGAGGCCTGAAATTAAAAATAGTGATATTTCGTTTCCTATTGGGTTTTCGGCAAATATGCACTTAACAAAGTTGTTTCTTTATTATTTAGTGAAATTTGCTCAACAATTCTTTGGAACTACAAGGTACCTCACCGGGAAAAACTAATTCAAATGTATGTTAATATTTTGGGCTTAATAATTCAAATCTATGCATAATGCACAGGAACGGGAAATATGACAATATGGAGAACAGTGAAGTCTTACATAAAAAAAAATACTTTTATTATTAACAAATCCACAGAAACGACCGGTATTTAAACTAAACACTGGGGCGTGTAAATGTGAAAATATTGTGCAAAGTAAAGCCTTGCCAAAAAAATACCATCACCATTCATCCTCAAATCAATTCCCGAGCGAAACCGGGTATCTGAGCTAGTATAAATATATATATATATATATATATATATATCTTATATATAAAAATATATATATATATATATATATATATATATATATAGATATATCTTATAAATAAAAATGAATATATTTGTCTGTTAACGCTCTAGCGGTCATAGTTTTTGTTTGATCGTTACCAAACTCGATATTTTAACGTTTTATGCAAAAAAACAGATCAAGTTTCGTTAATGGGTAAAATCGGACCAGTGGGAGGGGGGGGGGTTCAGAGGGGCGATTGTCGAAAATTGGAAATATCTCCGTTACCATACGTCGGATCAAAAACTTGTATAGAACAAATCTTATTGTAAATTAAATTTACTATAAATACTGTTCTATACATTTATTATCTATCTAAAATATTAACCGAGATATTTTCATTTTTATTAAATTTGGGCCGATATCGGATGACTGTTTCTGGCCAAAAGCTAGTTCGGCCCTTTGCCGTAAATATTCGCCTCCCGTATGTAGATTTTTCTATTGTATAACTTCACGTGGGAAATCTGCTTAGTTTACGCAGCCCCTGCGTGACGGACTTTTATTAATATGACATGAGTAAGCGTGGGGGTTTACAGAAAGCCGAAAACTACATAATTCAAATATCTAGGTTAACATTCATGATACAGAATAAATGTATACAACAATATTTATAGATCAATTTTATTTTCAATGAGATTGGTTCTATACAATTTTTCGATCTGACGCATAATAACGGAGATATTTTGAATTTTCAAAAATCCCCTCCTCTAAACCCGTCCTCCCACTGGTCCGATTTCAGCCATTGACGAACTTGATCTTTGTTTTTATATAAAAAGATTAGATATCGAGTTTGTTAACGACCAAACAAAAATTGCTAGAGCGTTAACAGACAAATATATATAATTTTGAACGGACCTGATTTTCGTAATCTACTGATTAAGATAGATGGACATTTGAAGAAAATGTTCGAAAACCGCGTCATGAGTACGACCTCAATACAAGGGAAATCTGCTAAAAAGTCCCTCACGCAGGGGCTGAGTTCAATAAGCATATTTCTCGCTAGTTCCTATGACACACTGATAATTATCAGATAAGATTATAATCTTATCTCCCCGTATATTAGCAGATTTCCTTTAGGGCAATTGAGATCTCAATGTTTGTCTTATCGTTTCCAAATTCGATACATACAGTAGACTCCCGATTAACCGAAACCTTCGGGACCGAGGGGTTTCGGATAAGCGAAAATTTCGGTTAAACGGGAGTCCGAAATTTCTGCGTGAAAATGGATCAATTAGAATAAAAAACACGTTTATGTACTTGAAAAAAAGCTTATTTTATTTAACAATTAAAATAACTACTACGTGGGGCTCAGGTTAGCCATGCGAGTTAAAGCGTTGACCTTTATCTCACATGGTAAACCTAGAGTGGCGAGTTCGATTCTTGCCTGGGCAAAGGAAATTATTTAGTGACGAAATTCATTAAATAACATCCTAAAATCCCACCCTGGCTAGAAAAGGGTGGTAACCTGTAGATAACCCGTCCCAATTAGCCTGAGTTGTAAAAAGTGGACGTTAATAAATAATAATAATAATAAATAACTACGTACATATGTATTTATAAAACTATAGACTTAAAAAGAAAAAAAAAAACTTCATCGTTTAAAAAAGTCGGTGATTTTTCTTTGCCGAGCTTCTGAAATTTTTTTTGTCGATGCGTAGTCACGCCATTTCTGAAGGGTAAGTATATCAGAACGGCAGGAGGTAGGTTGTTGTTCGATGTATCGAAGCACCGTCTCCAGAGCATCTGTCGCTTGGGGGTGTGTAATGCGAGCTTCTGTTCCAATTTCGACGGGATCATAATCTTCTTCTTCTTTGGAGACAATGTCTGCGATGTGGTCGTCTGTCAATGTCATGCTAAATCTATTATCAGAATCGACCCATTGTTTCACATCAGTTTCTTCAACGTCTTCGCATAATTTTTTTTCCCCCTCCCTAGCAACTCAAAATGTTTCAGTTAAGCGAGAGAATCGGTTAATCGGGGTCTACTGTAAGCGTTTCATCCAAAACTAAAAGCCAAGTTCTTTGATGGGGAGAATTAGAGCGAAAGAAGCTTGTTAGAAGAAGGAATTTCTAAAATTCGAAATATCTCCATCACTTTACTTCTGATCGAGAATGTGTACTGAACCAATCATATTGCAAATATAATGTTCTATGAATGTTGTTTATATGCTTTTTTCATTATTGAACGAGATAACTGCATTTTGGAATTTGTATCCTTGAGGAAACCCCCCCACTTCTACCCATGTCATGTTACAATAAGCTGTTATATCAGGAACCACTTCATCACACGGTAGAACACCAAATATTGTTTTCATTGAACTTTTCCTTTCTGAGATATATGTAAATACGTTCTGGTGATCAGTCCCATATAAGATTGTTCTTTTAGCAGATTTCCCTTAAGGGAAATCAGCTATTGAGGTCGTACTCATGACGCGATTTTCGAAAAATTTCTTCAAATGTCCATCGATCCTACCCAGGAGATGACGAAAATGAGGTCCGTTCAAAATTATATATATATATATATATATATATATATATATATATATATATATATATATATATATATATATATACTAGCTCAGATACCCGGCTTCGCCCGGGAATTCATTTGAGGCTGAATGTTAAGGTATTTTTTTGGCAAGGCTTTACTTTGCACAATATTTTGACATTTACCCGTCCCAGTGTTTAGGATGATACCCGTCTTTGCCGTGGATTTACTAATAATAGAATTATTTGTTCGATAATGCTTCACAGTCTTCGATATTTTTATATTTTTCGTCTCTTATACATGTAAATAAGATGAATTTTTATTTCAGGCCTCCCTTATAACCCCCCTCCCGTTCTAACATAAAAATTTTAATATAACTTATAATCATGGAAGAATTAATGCTAATTGACATACCTAGTTATAGTTCGGTTCAGCCGTTAGTGCCCGCTAAAGGTTTAACGTATAACTCATTTATACTTAGGTATACGACAAAGTGTATATAACAAAAGTTACTCCAAATAACAAAATAAACAACTATTGTTATGTTTATATTTGCGGAAAAACCAATAGGAAACGAAATATCGCTATTTTTTATTTCAGGCTTCCCTTATAACCCCCACTCCTGCCCGTCCATAGAAATGTTGGTATGGCTTATTATAATGACGGCCTCACTGCTAATACACATACCGAGTTTAATTTAGTTCGGTTGAGTCTTTTTTGGCAAATAATATTGTTGACTCCCGCTATAATTTTTAGCGTATAACTCATTTAAACTTCGGTATACGACAAAAGTGTATATAACAAATTTACTCTAAATTACAAAATAAACAACTTTTGTTAAGTGCATATTTGCCGAAAAACCAATAGAAAACGAAATATCGCTATTTTTAATTTCAGGCTTCTCTTATAACCCCCACTCCTGTTCGTCTCAGAGAAAATTAATATAGCCTAAAGTCTAAGTTGGGTTAGTAGTAATATACATACCAAGTTTCATAAAATTTGGTTCAGCCGTTTATGCGTGAAAAGGTAACAAACAAACAAACAAACAAACAAACAAACAAACAAACAAACAAACATACACGAAAGAAACAAAATGCAGTTATGGTGTCTATGACATGTGAAACGAAAAGTTATCGTGAAATTTCGCGAAAAAAATCAATGTACAGACAGAGGTTACAATTTTATATCTATATCTATATATATATAAAATTGTAACCTCTGTCTGTACATTGATTTTTTTCACGAAATTTCAAGATAACTTTTCGTTTCACATGTCATAGACACCATAACTGCATTTTGTTTCTTTGGTGTCTGTTTGTTTGTTTGTTTGTTTATTTGTTTGTTTGTTTGTTTGTTACCTTTTCACGCATAAATGGCTGAACCGAATTTTATGAAACTTGGTATGTATATTACTACTAACCCAACTTAGACTTTAGGCTATATTAATATTCTCTGAGACGAACAGGAGTGGGGGTTATAAGGGAAGGCAGAAATTAAAAATAGCGATATTTCGATTCCTATTGGTTTTTCGGCAAATATGCAAATAACAAAAGTTGTTTATTTTGTTATTTAGAGTAACTTTTGTTTTATACACTTTCGTCGTATACCGAGTTATAAACGAGATATACGCTAAAACCTATAAAGGAAGTGAACTATTTTATATGGCACAAAAGAATCAACCAAACTAAATAAAACTCGGTATGTGTATTAGCACTAACGCTTTCATTATAATATGCAATGACAACATTTCTAGTGACGGGCAGGAGTGGGGGTTATAAGGGAAGCCAGAAATTAAAAATAGCGATATTTCGTTTCTTATTGGTTTTTCGGCATATATGAACATAACAAAAGTTGTTTATTGTGTAATTTAGAGTAACTTTTGTTATATTCACTTTTGCCTTATACGGAAGTATAAATGAGTTATACGCTAAAACCTATAGCGGGAGTCCACAATTTTATTTAGCACAAAAGACTCAACCGAACTAAACCAAACTCCGTATTTGAATTAGCACTAACGCCTTCCTTATAATAATCCATACTATTTCTAGGGACGGGCAGGAGTGGGAGTTGTAAGGGAGGCCTGAAATTAAAATAGTGATTTCCTATGGGGTTTCGGCAAATATGCAAATAACAAAAGTTGTTTAATTTGTTATTTACAGAAATTTTCTCAACACTTCTTTTCAATATGAACTACCAGTTGCCTCAAATGAAAAAAATTATTCAAATGTATGTCAATATTTTCTCATTAATAATTCAAATCTATGCATAATGCACAGGAAACGGGAAATATGACAAAATGCAGAAAAGTGAAGTCTTGCATAAAAAAATAATTTTATTATTAACAAATCCACATAAACGACGGGTATTAACCCTAAACACTGGGACGGATAAATGTCATAATATTGTGCAAAGTAAAGCCTTGCCAAAAATATATCACCAACATTCAGCCCCAAATGAATTCCCGAGCGAAGCCGGGTATCTCAGCTAGTATATATATACAATTGTAACCTCTGTCTGTACATTGATTTTTTTCGCGAAATTTCACGATAACTTTTCGTTTCACATGTCATAGACACCATATCTGCATTTTGTTTCTTTCGTGTATGTTTGTTTGTTTGTTTGTTTGTTTGTTACCTTTTCACGCATTAACGGCTGAACCGAATTTTATGAAACTTGGTATGTATATTACTACTAACCCAACTTAGACTTTAGGCTATATTAATTTTCTCTGAGACGAACAGGAGTGGGGGTTATAAGGGAAGCCTGAATTTAAAAATATCGATATTTCGTTTTCTATTGTTTTTTACGGCAAATATGCACATAACAAAAGTTGTTTATTTTGTTATTTAGAGTAACTTTTGTTATATACTATTTTGTCGTATACCGAAGTTTAAATGCGTTATACGCTAAAAATTATGGCGGGAGTCAACAATATTATTTGCCAAAAAAGACTCAACCGAACTAAATAAAACTCGGTATGTGTATTAGCAGTGAGGCCTTCATTATAATAAGCCATACCAACATTTCTATGGACGGGCAGGAGTGGGGGTTATAAGGGAAGCCTGAACTTAAAAATAGCGATATTTCTTTTCCTATTGGTTTTTCGGGAAATATGAACATAACAAAAGTTGTTTATTTTGTTATTTAGAGTATTTTTTGTTATATACACTTTTTTCGTATACCGAATTATAAACGAGATATACGCTAAAACCTATAGCGGAAGTGAACAATTTCATTTAGGACAAAAGACCCAACCGAAATAAATAAAACTCGATATGTGTATTAGCACTAATGCCTTCCTTATAATAAGCCATACTAACATTTCTAGGGACGGGCAGGAGTGGGGGTTATAAGGGAGACCTGAAATTAAAAGTAGTGATATTTCGTTTCCTATTGTGGTTTCGGCAAATATACACTTAACAAAAGTTGTTTATTTTGTTATTTAGAGAAATTTGCTCAAAAATTCATTTCAATATGAACTACCAGGTACCTCACCTGGAATAATTAATTCTAATTGTAATATATTATTATAATATTTTGTCCTTAATAATTTAAATCTATACATAATGGACCGGAAACGGGAAATATGACAATATGGAGGACAGTGAAGACTTACATAAATAATTAATTTTATTATTAACAAATGCTAACAACGGGTATAAACCCTAAACACTGGGACGGGTAAATGTCAAAATATTGTGCAAAGTAAAGCCTTGCCAAAAAAATACAATCGCCATCCAGCCTCAAATGAATTCCCGGGCGAAGCCGGGTATCTGGGCTAGTATATATATAAAATTGTAACCTCTGTCTGTACATTGATTTTTTTCGCGAAATTTCACGATAACTTTTCGTTTCACATGTCATAAACACCATATCTGCATTTTGTTTCTTTCGTGTATGTTTGTTTGTTTGTTTGTTTGTTACCTTTTCACGCATAAACGGCTGAACCGAATTTTATGAAACTTGGTATGTATATTACTACTAACCCAACTTAGACTTTAGGCTATATTAAATTTCCCTGAGACGAACGGGAGTGGGGGTTATAAGGGAAGCCTGAAATTAAAAATAGCGATATTTCGTTTTCTATTGGTTTTTCGGCAAATATCAACATAACAAAAGTTGTTTATTTTGTTATTTAGAGTAACTTTTTTTATATACACTTTTGTCGTATACCGAAGTTTAGATGCGTTATACGCTAAACATTATAGCGGGAGTCAACAATATTATTTGCCAAAAAGACTCAACCGAACTAAATAGAACTCGGTATGTGTATTAGCAGTGAGGCCTTTATTATAATAAGCCATACCAACATTTCTATGGACGGGCAGGAGTGGGGGTTATAAAGGAAGCCTGAAATTAAAAATAGCGATATTTCGTTTCCTATTGGTTTTTCCGCACCTATAAACATAACAATAGTTGTTTATATTGTTATTTGGAGTAACTTTTGTTATATTCACTTTTGTCGTATACCTAAGTATAAATGAGTTATACGTTAAAACTTTAGCGGGCACTAACGGCTGAACCGAACTTAACAAAACTCGGTATGTCAATTAGCATTAATTCTTCCATGATTATAAGTTATATTAAAATTTTTAGGTTCGAACGGGAGGGGGGTTATAAGGGAGGCCTGAAATAAAAATTCACCATATTTACATGTATAAGAGACGGGAAATATAAAAATATCGAAGACTGTGAAGAATTATCGAACAAATAATTCTATTATTAGCAAATCCACAGCAACGACGGGTATCAATCCTAAACACTGGGACGGGTAAATGTCAAAATATTGTGCAATGTAAAGCCTGCTAAAAAATACCATCACCATTCAGCCTCAAATGAATTCCCGGGCGAAGCCGGGTATCTGAGCTAGTATATATATATATATATATATATATATATATGTCTGTTAACGCTCTAGCGGTCGCAATTTTTGTTTGATCGTTACCAAACTCGATATTTAGTCGTTTTATGTAAAAAGACAGATCCAGTTCGTTAATGGCTGAAAGGGGACTAGAGGGAGGGGGGGGGGGTTAAGAGATTTTCCGATTTCAGCCATTAACGAACTTGATCTTCCTTTTTACCTAAAACGATTAAATACCGAGTTTGGTGACGATTAAATAAAAATTGCGACCTGTTTCGAAAATCGCGTCATGAGTACGACCTCAATAGCTGATTTCCCTTAAGGGAAATCTGTTAAAATGAATATATTTGTCTGTTAACGCTCTAGCGGGCATAATTTTTGTTTGTTCGTTACCAAACTCGATATTTTAAAGTTTTATGCAAAAAGACAATAATTATAGTACATTTGATTTGCTATAAGATTGGATCTATACAATTTATCGATTCGACGTTTGGTAACGGAAATATATCGAATTTTCGAAAATCCTCCCCTCTAAACCCCCCCCCCTCTCACCCTGGCCCGATTTCAGCCGTTAACGAACTTGATCTTTCCTTCTTCATAAAACGACTAAATATCGAGTTTAGTAACGATCAAACAAAAATTTAGAGCGGTAAGATAAGTATATATATATACACACCCCCAGTTTTGAACGGACCTCATTTTCGTCATCTACTAGGTAGGATCGATGGTCATTTGCAGACAAATTTCGAAATTTTCGTCATGAGTACGACCTCAATAGCTGATTTCCCTTAACCCTAGAATGGTATTGAACGTAAAAATTACGTATGATCTGGTTTGAACTGTTATCAAAGGGCCGTTAACGACCCCACCACCCTCACCCCTCAGCTATGAGCCCTCCAGACAGTTCGGACTTGACCTCCGCCAAGTGCAGCTAAGTGAACCTTACCACTCATCCAATACTATTTTTTGAAATAAAAACGACACGTAATATTTACGTATCAATACCATTAACCGCAACTTTTTGGCACGTAAAATTTACGTATCACTACTAATAACCGGTTTAATGTCATAACTTAGTTAATGTTATTCTCAATTTATTTTCTCTTAATGTTTTTAACTTTTATTTTTGAATATAAAAAAAGTCAAAGATGCATACAAAGAATATAAATAATCTGTTTATAGTTTCGGAAAAATGGAGAAAAAATATTCATTGGATGAAGAAATCAGAAATTTGTTGAAAGAATTCTCCGATGACTCAGATGGGGAAAATGACAATTATGAAATAGATGGTTATGGATAGGAGAGCGATGATTATCTGGAGTATTCTCCAAGTGATGAGGAGGTTGGGCCTTTGGAAATAATTGCAACACAGAGTGGGCTAGATAGCGATGAGAGTGAGAAAATTTGAGAAGACATCAAGGCAATCGAAGAAAGAGAACAAACACAGAGGAAAATAAAAGTCCGTCACGCAGGGGCTGCGTAAACTAAGCAGATTTCCCACGTGGAGTTTTATAATAGAGAAATTTCAGAATAGAGAGTCAAACAGTTACGGAAAGGGCCCGAAACTCTCTTGACGGAAACTCACGACTAGACCCGAAGTTAGCCGATCTAATCTGAGAAGCTAAAAACAGAAAAATGCAAATATCTCGGTTAATATTCAAGATACTGAATAAATGTATATAACATTATTTATAGTAAATTTAATTTGCAATAAGATTTATTCTATATACTTTTTCGATCCGACTTATAGTAACGGAGATATTTCGAATTTTCAAAAATCCTCCCCTCTAAGCCCCCCCTCCCACTGGTCCGATTTCAGCCATTAACGAACTTGATCTGTCTTTTTGCACAAAACGTCTAAATGTCGAGTTTGGTAACGATCAAACGAAAATTGCAACCGCTAGAGCGTTAACAGACAAATATATATATATATATATATATATATATATATATATCTATATATATATATAATTTTGAACGGACATCATTTTCGTCATCTCCGGGGTAGTGTCGATGGAGATTTGAAGAAATTTTTCGAAACTCGCGTCATGAGTACGACCTCAATAGCTGATTTCCCTTAAGGGAAATCTGCTAAAAACCTAAAACCTCTCAACCACACAATATTTACAGACCAGTCACAATAAATGTAGGAGGTGGGGTTGTGCTTGGTATGAATGGAGCACACAACCTCCGGAACGTGTTTCGAACAAAGCGCCTGTAAGGAATGCCGTGTACATTATTAGATATTGACATAGATATAAGTTAAAGATAATGGTATGTTTTAATAAAATAAAAATAATAGTCACAAACATTAACAAATTTTGAATTATTTCACCAATTACCAGTTGCACACGTAAAATTTACGTATCAATACCATTAAGCGGGAAATAATATCACTACCGTTCAAGGGTTAAGGAAAATCTGCTAAAAGAAACTTTTTATTCAGATTAGTTCTTACTGATACTCTATTATGTGTAACATATTATGGGAGCAATGTTAATAATTAGCAGTCATATGGAGAGCGCCTACTTAACACGTTCAACACCCTTTCACATTGATTTATTTGAATAAACCTGTGTTTAGCTCTAGTTTAAAGCAAACAAATGGGGCTCAGGTTAGCCATGCGAGTTAAAGGGTTGAACTTTAATCTCACATGGTAAACCTAGAGTGGCGAGTTCGATTCTTGCCTGGGCAAAGGAAATTATTTAGTGACGAAATTCATTAAATAACGTCCTAAAATCCCACCCTGGCTAGGAAAGGGTGGTAACCTGTAGATAACCCGTCCCGATTAGCCTAAGTTGCAAAAAGTGGACGTTAATAAATAATAATAATAAAGCAAACAAGGCTAGTTCGTGTACAACTGACCTTCGAAAATATGATTAATCCGTCATAAAGCAAAGCTGATCCCTTGATGTTTGTATTGATTTATTTAAAAGCCACCATTTAGCCGGAATGAGATAATATATAAAAACGTGATCGTTAATTCGGAGGAGAGCGAAAGGTTAAATGGAAAATGCCTGTTGGTGCATTAGATTACAGGCTGATAACAGCTAGTTGTGTTCACGCTAGCCAGCGATCAGTAACGAGCAGTTCAAGCTACAGTCAGCCCATAGAGGTATGGAACGCCTATATTATTCAAAAATCTTAGTATAACTAGCAATGGGAGTTTCAGTCTAAAATTTTGTACACAAAATTTTGATTAGTGGAGAGGAACTAATTTCTTTTCTCTTTTTAGCAGATTTCCCATGACACGATTTTCGAAATATTTCTTCAAATGTCCATCGATCCTACCCAGACGACGAATATGAGGTCTATTCAAAACTATATATATATATATATATATATATATATATATATATATATATATATATATATATATATATATATATATATTTATTTATATATATACACATATGTATCTATCTATATATTTGTCCGTTACAGCCCTAGCGGTCGCAATTTTTGTCTTATCGTTACCAAACTTGATATATAATTGTTTTATACAAAAAGAAAGATCAAGTTCGTTAACGGTTGATATCGGATATGGGGAGGGGGTTGGGGTTTAGAGGGAGGAATTTCGAAAACGCTTAATATCTCTGTTGTTATGCGTCGGATTGAAAACTGTTATAGAACCAATCTTATTGCAAATGTAATGTTCTATAAATGTTGTTATGTACATTTTTTTCAGTATCTTGTTTATTAACTGAGATATTTGCATTTTTTAGTTTCCGGTCTTCAGTAAAGCCCCACTCCTACGCATCTCACATTAGCAATATTCTATTATGTTACGCAGAACTTTATTTGAAGTTTAAATACCAACTATTTTTCTCATTGAACTTTTAAGTTTTGAGATAAATGCAAATACTTGGCACACGTGGGAAATCTGCACAGTTAACGCAGTCCCTACCCTAAATTACTTGTTTAATACATCGTTTTACGAAAAAATATATTAAAAACAGTTACTCTAAATAACAAAGTAAATAACTTTCGTTATGTGCACGTTTGAAATATTGCGAATTTTTATTTCAGGCCTCCCTTATAACATCTACTCTCGTTCGAACCTAAAAATTTTAATATAGCTTATAATCATAAAGAATTAATGCTAATCCACATACCGAGTTTTGTTAAGATCGGTTCAATCGTTAATCCAAATAAAATTGTTGTTGTTGTCCCCCGCTTTAGTTTTTAGTGTATATCTCGTTTATACTTTGTTATACGATATAAGGAAATATAACAAATGTTACTCTAAATAACAGAATAAACAACTTTTGTCATGTGCATATTTGTCGAGAAACCAATAGGAGACGAAATATGGCTATTTTTAATTTCAGGCCTCCCTCATAACCCCCACTCCTGTTCGTTTCAGAGGTGTAACAGCTGGGCCCCGTTGCCCCTGGTTACCACTTAACCTAACACTGATAACAAAAGTTTAGACAGTCAGTTGCTTGTGTACCACCATGAGGAGACCGCCGTTTGTATTATTCTAAAGTTGTATTATTATTTTTGTGACATTTATGAAAATACAATAACATATTATTTGGAGTCAAGATTTCATTTATTTATAGAGAACACACCCTATAGAGATATTAATGTAGCGTAAAGTGTCAGTTAGGTTAGTGGTAATATACATACCAAGTTTTATAAGGAAAACTAAAAGATAGTTTGAGGAAAAAAGTTTTTTTTTGTATTTCGGGCTTTAATGGGTTCTTATCAGGACACATCGATACCACATCAATATCGAATGCCGAGCGGTAACATAAATAGATTTTGTGTGGAATGGATTACCATAGAAGTAATAAGGACAACTATTAAAATTTTATTGTCCACACAGTTCTAGGGATCGGATTTTTATTTAGAAATACACAAAATACTAACTTTTTAGGTTATATGTCAGTCAGGTTATATGTTAGTCAGGGTATATTACACCACAGTTGAGTTTTTTCTAGAATTTGTGGAAACAATGGCCAGCCGTGTTAGGAATTGTTTAAGAGCCCAGGAAAGGAAATCCCAACTCATTTCCTTGGCCATTCGCCAAGGATCTGCACGGAAGCTTAAGGATTTGCTTGATGGTCGTGATTGTGGGGATATTGAACAATTCCTGTTCTATTGTCTCTACAAAGGACGTGCTCGTCTTGCTTCCATCCTATTAGATGCAGGAGCAAACGTGAACGCTCGCAACAGCGATGGAGCCTGCATTTTGTACCTAACAGTCCACTGGAGGGATAAAGAGTTCTTCCAACTACTTATCAACCGTGGGAGCGATGTAAACCTATCTAGCTGTGGCCTCACCCCGCTCCACCTCGCAGCAAAAACTCCCCAAGGTGAGTATTACATGGAATCACTTTTGGAAAATGGAGCTAACGTTGATGCCATATCTCACTCTGGGGAAACTGCTTTGCATTACGCTCTCAATGAATATAGTCTGGAGAAGGTACAAATGGCATTGAAATATAGACCAAATGTTCTAATGAAGGAATATGAAAATCTGTTTCATTTAGTCCTGCAGAATGACCACCCTTCGAGGAGGATGCTTTTGGAGGAAATTCTGGCATACGGATTTACACCCAGCATGGAGAGCGTCAGAGATAATAGTTTTGTCCATAGAATCATAGAGGTTGGCTCCATTAAGCTGTTAGAACACATCTTGGAGAAAGGTGCTGACCCTGATGGTGAGTGTTGTGGGCTTTCATGCTTGGAAGTAGCCTCCAAAAGATCTAGAGCCGAGATTAGTTATCAACAAATAACAATATTGTTGAAATATGGTGCGAATTTCAATGATAATGCTCTTGTATTGGTTCATGCCATAAGGAAGAATCTTCTGGATATAGTTAAAGAACTTGTTAAGCGAGAAAACATGGAGCCGATTGGCAAATGGCTACTCATTGCTATATGCAGTGAGTCGCTTGAGGTTTTTGATTTTCTCATTAACCACAAGCTCCCTATTTTCAACCTCAATAGCTTGTTCAATGGTACAACCCTAGCTAACATAAAAAAGTTTCAGAATCCTAGGACCTATGAGATCTTGTGGAAATATGGAGCTGATCTAAATTATCTGCCTAAATCGGGGTGCAATCTGGACAGCTTTATTGGTGGTCCAAGTATACCTTTGAATATTAGCAATGCACCAATATCTGTCATGCTGTATAAAAGAAACATGCATAGTGTTTCCTGGAGTGACGAATTTACTCCAGCAATGATGATTCTATCTCTTGGTTATGATGTGAATTTAAACTACAATGAACAGGCTACACGTGTTTCGGTGTTGATGTTGGAATTTCTGCGTAATGATGAACGTGCTAGGAAGCACACGCAAGCTTTGTACACCGCAGGTCTGTATGTTAAGGAAACTAATTTATCCTTCATGTTTAGGAGTTATGACAAACAACTTGAGTGCGTGTTAAAGTCAGAATTACATATGATGAAGAAAGACTTCATTCCAAACACAAACATTTCATTTTACAGCCTCTTATTTAGTTCGGAGCGCAAAATTACTAACTTGGTTGGAAACGAATTCATTTCCATGACACTGAAGTCAGAGGAATACAGAAGGAAATTTCCCAATTACGGTGTGCTCCTTTATCCGAAAATTGTGTTAGGTCTGAGAAGAAGAGAATTTATTAAAAACTTTATGGAAAATCTTGTCGGGAGATGTGAGCTGAGACGACTGACTGAACCTTGGTGGCACCACCTACTTTCCTTCCTGTCTACTGAGCAAATCGGAATCTCTTCTGGCTACTACAGACCAAGACAAAAATTTGAAATAAACAATGACAAACGAGTGCAATATGTTAGAGCTCATTTTGAGAATCGATTCAATCCACTGAGGATGTGAAAGATATTAAAAAGTGTAAATAAAATGTATACAGAAAATTATTTTTAAAACAATATGGCTTACATTGATTGTACAGATGTCATAGTCCTGTAAGGTTGGGAAATAGGGGGCGACACCTCCGTTAGATTTATCTCCTTATTGCGGTCCTAGTTTTCGAAGCCAGTCTCATCTTCAGTGCTCTCTATAGATTGTGTTAAAGTCTTGGCTTTAATCTCAAATGTCAAGTTTGATTCCCACCTAGGGAATAGGTATTTATTTAATGACAAACTCATTAAATAAAATCCTTAGTCCCACCTTGGCTAGAAGGGGATGGTAACCTGTAGATAGGTCATTAAAATTAGTCATGATGGCCAAAATTGGGCATTTATAACAATAACAATAATAATATAAATTGGTGATGTCTTACTCTTCCCTTGCCCTCACCTTTCCTTGCTTTCTAGATACAGCATAAATTTCAATCTAGCTCAGTTAAAAAAATCAGAGCCCAAGTCTATACTTCAATGTAAAATATACACCTATACATTCTCTCAGAACAACAAAACCACATTAATTTGTGGCTGTTAAAAGAAATACATGTTGTTTATTAATACTTGCCTTGTCCACTTTGTATGGCCAAGGTTAATTGGGATGGGCTATCTACAGGTTACCACCCTTTTCTAGCCGGGGTGGGACTAAGGATTTTATTTAATGAGTTTGCCACTAAATAAATTTCTATTGCCCAGGTGAGAATGGAACTCAAGAGTCGAGGTTTGCCAAGTGGTGTTAAGGCCTACACCTTAACTCACACGACTAACCTCAGTCTTTTGAGGAAGGCCATTCAGGAAGTATAAGTTTTAGCTCTCGAAGTTAGTTGACAGTAGCGACAAACCCAGATTTCTGAAATGAATTTAGTATAATATGTTTTTCTTGGGTTTTAATATTTTGGTGAGTACAATATGTGGTGTTTTAAGTCCTTCTCTTTCTTGAGTAGCAGATTTGGCGAGTTCGTCTACTTGTGTGCTTTGTCTAATGTTAGTATGTCTGGGTAACCAGCACAGTAAAATTTAAAATCATCGAAAAACCTCTGTTACTTTGAGACTGACTTAAAAATGTTATAAAATCAATCTTGTTAATCATTTTTCTTCTTTATTTACTTTACATCCACTTTATGCTACTTATGACTAATTGGGATGGGTTACCGCCCTTTTCTAGCCAGGATGGGACTAAGGAATTTATTTAGTGGGTCCGTCAACAAATAAATTTCTATTGCCCTGCTTTACCAACGTCGAGATTAAGAGCAACACCATAACTCACACGTCCAACCTGAAACCCTGTTAATCATTTAATGCCATGCACTTTTCTATGTTCTTTGTACTTTTTGTTTTCGGCCTTCAGTTAACCACCACTAGCAGCAGTTGTATCACTATTCATCTCATGCCCAACTTAAAATTGGTGCCACAGCTTCTTAGGCCAATTATACTGAATTTTGATTTTGATTATTTCGAAAAGTGTAGCTCCAGGTCAAGTTTTAAAAAATTCCTAACTGTATGCTGCAAAATAATCAGCTATTTAGTATATCGAAATCTGACATGATGTTTATATTTTCTAATGCTGAGTTTTATGCTGATTACAAATCTGAAAACTGTTTTGCTCTATCACGTCAGATTTTTTTTTAATTCGTTGGCATTCAAGTCTGTTATAGCCAATTTCCTTGGG